>BHFT01016112.1:0-63568 GCA_004320025.1 Laticauda laticaudata
CCAGCTGGGGAGGAAAGATGTGGCTTTCCTCGACCCTGCTGGAATCTCCCCTGTCTTCACCGAACTCTACAGGGTAACTTAGCCCTGAAGCCAGCTGGCTCGGGGTGCTTCGGCGGTGCGCCCAGGCAGAAACCGCGCACGATCGTGGATTCCTGCCTGCCGCCGAAGCCCTGCAAACCGGAAGTCTCCCTTAGAGCTTTTTTTGTTCACTACAGAGCTGCTCCCATACCATGCAAGAATGCTGTATGTCAGGATACTCTCAATGGTGCTGTGGTAGTAGATCAGAAGTAGATGCTGAGGTAGATTTATCTTCCTGATGTCAACTCATAAAACAGTTTGTATTCACATTTCATAGTTGACAACAGAAAGAGGGGGGGTAGTTTCAAAGAGCAGGCAACAGTGTGGAATCGAAAGTACATTCCATTCATATTTTCTTCAAAGGCTGATTGGATGGCTGAAGCTTCTGCCGTGAAAAAAAATCTAATTGGAGAGCATGATTGATGACTCTTGGCTATGGACATTTTTCATTGGATGATACACGGGGGGGGGGGGGGGNGGGGGGGGGGGAAGCAGGATCAAGGTTGACAGTGAATTACATGTCTCAGACATGTAATTCGCTATGCCCAGGTTAGTGCCGGACGCGTAGAATGTTAACTTCAAATAAATCATCTTTAGTTTGGGGAATGTAGCTCAAGGCTCATGATTTAATTGGGGCAACTGCCAGAATCCAGACACCTGAGCATTCTCAGGAAGTACAGCCTCTTCTTGTGACTTCTTCACAAGCATGTTGTAAGCATGAATGGTCATCCTTACCGTTATAGGAAGAAAAATCCAGTTCCAACCTGGGAATAAAAGGGAGGCTTGCTTTTTGCCAAGTCAAACACTTTATTGAGTTGTAAAATAAAATAAGATACAACATACACAGGTAAATAGGAAAGCAGTGGGGGGAAAGGGTGGGAGGAAAGCGAAATGAGGAAGGGTTGGGAAAAAAATTGACTTCCGACTTTCTCTGTTGCAATAAAATAAGGCATAAGCATCAAATCACAACATTTTGCTTTTTTCATAATAACATGAACAAGCCATTTCTATAAGGATCTATCAATCTAATTGGTAAAACCCAAAATCAAAGTTTCAATATTTTCCACTTCAAACACAAAGTTCGGAAATGGTCTCCATGTGGAAACAAAGTACTTATATTCTTTTCTTTAACCAAAATAGCCAATTTTGCCATTTCAGCCAACTCCCATCAGCTTCTGCAGCCATTCATCCATAGTACAAATCAAAGTGTCCTTCCACTTTTGTGCACATAATAACGATGCTGCTGTCAACATATATAGTATCAAAGTTCCCTTTTTTTTCTCCAAGTCTTTTTCCATTAGATCCAAAAGGAAAGTTTCATCTTTTTCTATATTAATTTCAGAATTTTCTATATTAAAATATGAATCATGTTTCAAAATATCCTCGTTTTCAGAATTTTCTGTATTAAAATATAAATCATGTTTTTTTTTATCACATATCCACCATAAAGGATAGAATAGAATAGAATAACAGAGCTGGAAGGGACCTTAGAGGTCTTCTAGTACAACCCCCTGCTTAAGCAGGGGACCCTATAGCAAGTGACTGTGTCCAGTTTCTTCTTAAAAAGTTCCAGTGATAGCCCACAACTTCTGAAGGCAAACTGTTCAAATGATTAATAGTTCTGTCAGGAAATTTTTCCTCAGTTGTAGGTTGCTTCTCTCTTTGATTAGCTTCCATCCGTTGCTTCTAAAGTCCCTTCTTTACTTTTACACTTCCAACATTCATTTGACATGTCTTTATACATCTTAGATAGCTTATGTGGTATTAAATACCAGTGATACATCATCTTATAAAAATTCTTTTAAATTATGCAGGTCCAGTTCCAAGCCAGGAATAAAAAGGCTACTTAAGAAAGATGCTTTTTCAGGAGGCAACTGGAATTCCTTTGTTTTGTCTTTGAAGACATTTTGCTTCCTCATCCAAGAAGCTTCTTCAGCTCTGACAGGATAGTGGAGAATGGAAGGATTTCTATTCCTTGCAGACAGTTGGTCATCTGCATACTTTTAGAGGGTCCTTGAAATACTTGAAGTTTTTTCTATGTCCTTGGCTAAAAGTCTGTAGAGGTTCTCAGCCATCCAGGTCATGGTTGTCCCAAAGGGTTTTTTTCAGGAGGCAATTGTTTTTTCTTTGAAGATGTTTCACTTCTCATCCAAGAAGCTTCTTCAGCTCTGACTGGATGGTGGAGAATGGAAGGATTTGCAAAATTCCTGGAAATCCGTTCATACTCCCACACCATCCTAAGGGTGATCTCCTTCCATTCTTCACTAGAGATGGAGTCAGGAGAAGCTTAGCTTCTGTCCACAGCATTTTGCAGTTAGGATAGCCTGTATATTTCACTCAGGATGGGGATTAAGGCTGCACATAGCTTCCAAAGATATATATTATTTTAAACACTTTGTGTTTGCAGCAATTAATCTAACGTTAATCTTCAGCATAAATTGCTTGGTAAAACTGAGATTCCCTTTTGGGATTTACAATGTCAGCAAATGTCTGGTTTATAAACTGAATAGAGATGTTGACAACTACTGTAGACTTGGTTTTAGCTTTTAGCAAAAGGAAACAATATGTTTCTTGGCGTGTTAGCCAAAATGAATTAAGCTTAAGCAAGGATTAATCTGTTTTCCATTATCTAAGTGCATAGAGACAGACTGACAGGATCTTTCATAAACTAAGCCATCTTAATTTGTTTAAAACATAATAGCAAGCATATGGCATCTTAATTTTCTTAAAACAGAACTGCACGAAGTGGAAAATGACTTACTGTCTGAATTGTGTTTGGTCAAAAGGCTGTAGAGTTTTTGTCCATTGGCAATCCAGCTCACTGATTGTTTTAAAATCCGTTCACCTTAGGGAGGGGAAAAACAGGAAAAAAAATATATGCTGTAAAATGAAAAAAAAGAATAGGCTGTTTTTAAAATCTGGCTTTCCCCCAAAATTATGTGGCCAAGAATGTGTAGGCTGAAAGAGATTTATCTTTCAGGACCAGCTCCTTGCCAAAACTATGGTCACAAGCGGAGGTCATCCCCATCTTCAGAAAGGGAGACCCCAGCCTAGTTGAAAATTACAGACCAATCTCCTTATGCTGCATCACCTGTAAAGTCATCAGCCTGCTAAGTCATGGGAATTCAGATTATTCAATTATGTAACCAACTCATGTATCCCGCACTTAGAGGACAAACAAAACCTACTCTCCTGATAAACAACTTTGGGTTTTTAAGGAAAAAAACTATCCTGTCCAATCTGCCAACTCTTGATCTGTAAAAACATGGCGATTACACGAACTGCCGATCCAGGCGGGGCAAAGCAAATACGCACGCAGGTGCTGAGCACTAGCTTGCTGCAAAGCGCTTTGCATCCGAGTAGGTACCACGACCAAACGCTACCTCTCTTAAAGACTAAAATCCGTTATGGTATTCTGGACACGTTGGACCTACTGCGATAGAAAGCATTTCGCTGTCAACACAAGAGTCAAAATTGGGTTCCTATCAACAGTGGCTGTTCCCCCAAGGCGCTATTCTAGGCACAACTCTCTTCATCCTCTATATCAATATGAACCTCTGTGTACATACACAGCAGCAACTGTCGTTTTCTCTTCCGCTGATGATGTAAACGGCTATTCAACACAACCACCAGACCAATGCTGCTACCCTTCAAAAAGATCTCTGACTCATGTATCGCCAGATTAGGCTGAAAAACAATGGGAACTTCACATCTCAACAAATAAATGCTCTGATCCGCACACATTGGCAAAAAAAAATTATCAGAAAATAAGATACGAGGCGGAAGTAGTCAAGACCTTGTTATCCACAACTCTCGTCAAGGATCTTGGAGTACTCATCTCTCATGATCTAAGTGCCTACGAGCCCTACTGTACACTACATAGTCACAACAAGGCATACTCCAAAGAGTTTAGTTTAACCTAATCTTACTGTTAGTTTATTCTGCTGAATCATTACACTGCCTCTGAACCAGAGCATACCAACTTTTGCTAGCACCACAAATACTCAAATACAGCCTCACTCAGTCTGAACCCACATACGTACTCTGATCATTAACACCAGTCTCGAGAAAGTCCAGACAATATTTTCACAAGAAGAGTTTCCACTCCTGCTACTCATTTCAGAAGTACTCTTATGGGCCACCGAGACTTGAAAAACTCTAGATCCTAGAAAATCTAGAACTAATGCCGCCTCATGTCCAATTCTAAGTGTCAGAATATTCAAACATCATATATTGCAATGTCCTACCTCGTGCCGCTCGCGTTGTCGACATGACTATAATCCAGCTTTACAACGCCATAACAATACCAAGAGCAAACAATAGATAAAAATCAAGGTTAAACACACCAAACTTGAATGGCAAGAATATGCGACTTCAGCAACAGAGCTAGTTCAATGTCTGGAATCACTCAAACCTGACCTCTGTGCTTTCTTTCCCAAACCCAAAAACTTTTAACTTAGAAACTGTCTTCAACTATTGACCTTCACCCCTTTCCCTAAGAGGTAATGTAGGGCGCATGCATGGAAACGCGCACCAATGTCGTCTACCGTCCCTGCTTCTATTTGTTTCTTTTTATTTCCTATATGTTATATATGGACCTCGTCCATAATATGCGTTTTTACTATACTACTATCTTGAAGCACATTGACACAAGAGCAAATAAAATAAATAAATAAAATAAATGTCACTTGCTGTCTCCATTCTTGGGCGCACACTCGAATATTGTTTAATCAGTTTGTGTGTTCTCTAGAGTTGCTTTAATTATTGATTTCTACTTTCTTTCGTTATCTCTGGCTTTCTGGTGTCACTTAAAACAAATAACTCCAGCTATATTCCGAATTGTGACAAACTGAGATTGATGGGATATAATATTGCATCTACAATAAACCAACTAGCCTTAAACACTGGAAATATTGTAAGCAAAAAATTGGATAACCATTTGTCTGAAGTGGCATTGGGTTTTCTGCCTAAGCAGGGGGGTAGAGACTTAAAGACCTCCAAGGTCCCTTTACAGACCTCTTTCCAACCTCCTATTCTAGTTATACAAAAATACATCTCAGTCCACTGCAATTGTTCTAACAGGAAACTAGAAATGGCCTCTATATACCAGAAAGCGAAGCCGAAAAGTACCTCCAAAATTACTAAAGGCCTTGGTCCACTGGCCCGACTGACTGCAGAAATCGTGATGCCACTTAAAGGACACAGTGACGAGCAAACATTCTCGGTGGGTGGCTCCCATCCGTTTTCATCCGCTCCAAAAATTTGCACGAAATTTGCATAAACATGAATGGAAAAGATACCTGGAGACACTGGGTAGATATGTAGCTGGGAGATGTTAACACGGATGTGTCACTCCGGAAGCCTAGCGGATGAAAGCGGATGAAAGCTGGATGACACCTCCAAGGGGTTCCGGGGGAGGAATTTCGAAGCGATGGCAATAGCCGGCTGATTTGAAGCGGATGGCATCACGGACGCCCTAAAGGAAACGAAAGGGATGCCCGCACGGGTCATGCTATACTCGGAGTGCAAAGCGTTCCACTGTGCATTGCGAGGGTATGAATTGCGTCCGCTCCGCAGCATATTAAAAGGATTGCAGCCACACAGCAGTCAGCATACGGGAGAAAGACCGAACATGTGCCTAGCCCACAATACATCTTGCGAGGAACACCATGGGTTCAGTCAGTCAAGGCAAGAAGAGGAAGCCAAGGCTACTGTTCCAGGCAGGTGATCTCCAGATGGGCCCCGACTGCAAGAGACCTTCTCAACAGCTGCACGTCCCCATGCTGGCAGACTTGGGAGGATCCCGTGGAGGATGATGCCTGCTGTCACAAATGGAGCGAAGAAGCAGCAGCCACCCAAGAGATCCAACCCGCCCCACCCCCAGGCTCCATCGAGGACGCAGCAGAGAGGCAGACTGGAGGCCAGGACCTACAGGTTTGCTGTTGAGATTCAGGGACACAATGAAGACCAGCACAAGAACTTCCTCCCTCTCAAGCTGGTCCATTGGGAACAGAGCATTCCTTGGACCAGAACACCTTCATCACCTAACATGAGCCAGGACCTGAGGGACCTGCCCCTCAGGGCGTAGTACCAGGTAATGAAAGCAGATAAGATCCCAGCACTTCTGCACAACCTCAAGGCGCGCAGCTGAAACGCTGCTGCCTACCCAGTCCAGGTGATGACTCCGTCCACCCCCAGGGTGAGTGTCACAGGACCTTCCATCGGCTCTTCAAACAGCCACGCTTCAAACCTAACCGAAGAGTATGACTACCAGGACCTTAACCACAGCACAAGCAGAACGCTAATCCTTAGTCCCGGCCCAATGTTGATCACGAGCGCCACTCAAACGCCACTCCCTCACCCAGCTGCAGACCAGAACAGCCCACACTACACTCATAACAACACCATTCCATACCACCCACAGCCAAGCCCGCGTCAATGGACAATCTGTCAAATCAGTATTGGGCGGCGGGCCAGGCCTCGAGCGCATCCCATCGCCAGCGACGCTCCGCCTCGTGATGAGAGACGGACACCTACTCAACATCACGGGACATAGAAGTCACGCATCATCGAGTAGTATACCTAGAAACACCACCCTGACGTTGTACCCAACAGGGCCCCAAAACACACCCAGCGATGGCGTACTTCAGAGCCACGCACCTAACCAGCAGCCACAGCCACATCCACAGTCACCGCGCGGCTATAACAGACAATGAGACGACCCTAGTGACGATGACCAGAGAGTGATCAGAATAAGTCTAACAGAGATTGGAAATTGTACAAAGATAGTTAAATGAATAAATCTAATGCTATAAGACACGTACAATACAGTTTACTTGGGTGTACGATTTTTGCTTCAAGTTGTTTAATAAGGTCATAATGGTTACCTAAAGAAAGTTCAATTAAAGTATTACTACTTTCACTTAAGACACTACACTAAAAAAGTATTACTTCGGTTATCATTTGTATTACATTAATAAGAGTCGTTTGGTGAAATAACTTGTGCAAATAAATAGATAGGTATAAGCCTATGCAGCGTTGGATGGAGGGATAGATCAAGGATTGCAAGTATGTGGGATAAGATCCAAAACCTCTAGTGCATACCAAAGTGAGATCCGTGCTGATCACACCATACTCAGCGATCCAGCATTGATTTTCTCCCTCCTTTTTATAGAAAATATCGTGTTGTCACTAGGTGTCCTTCTACATACTCTAGACAAACTGCAGACATCCTAAATATACGAATACATCAAACCAAGAATACAAACGTTTTGTCCATTTTATTTAATACCTCTTAATATTTCACGAGATGCATATGCTTACATCCTTTCTATCTTTCCATCGCTACTAACGCTGTGTAGACATTCTTGTGTACCTTCTTGTTTTCCTCCCTCTTTCCGTTTTCAGCTGCAGCGGATGTGAGTTGAGGGGATGTCCAGAGGATGCAGAGAGGATATAGCGGATGTTTAACGGATGATAACGGACATAGAACATTTGTTTCCTCTATATGTTACGGATGTACATCGTACACGGCGGAAAGTTCATCCATTCAAAAAGTTTTGTGCAGCTCAAAACTTTTTGCGCAGATGAAAACGCAGTGGATGGATGCTCGACGGATAGAGCATATGAAACATGTATGCAGTGAGTACACAACGGATGCATAGAGTTTTCCAACGGATGGCAAGCTTTTTTTTACGTTTTACATCCTCTTTGCATCCGTAAGTGCAGTGGGACCGGGCCTATAAGGTTTTTAAACAATAGATGTACAATAAAGACATGGATTTAGAAGGTGGAATTATTCAAATTAATCAGAAACAAGGGATTTGGGTATAATTTGTTTAGATTGGGCCCACCTTGGATTTGATACTGCCTTGAGGTTCATTGTCTTCAAAGTGGTACAGGTCGTCCTTGACTTATGACCACAATTGAGCCCCAAATTTCTGTTGCTAAGTGAGACAGCTGTTAAGTGAGTTTTGCCCTGTTTTATGAACTTTCTTGCCACCATTGTTAAGTGAATCCCAGCTTCCCCATTCACTTTGCTTGTCAGGAGGTTGCAAAAGCGGATCATGTGACCCTGGGATACTGCGATTGTCGTAAGTATGAACCAGTTGCAAAGCATGTTAATTTTGATCATGTGACCATGGGGATGGCTGCAACAGTTGTAACTGTGAATATTGGTTCTAAGTCTCATTTTTCATTGAGCAGAAGGTTGGACTGGAAGATCTCTGAGGTCCCTCCCAGCCCTCTTATTCTATGTTTTACAACAACAACAACAACAATAATAATAATAATAAACCTATCTAAAACCTATCCAAAACATATAGTAAGTTAGATAGTTTAAAAATGCCTTGGAAAAGAAACTGTTTCTCAGTCTATTAGTCCTCATTTTAAGACACTTATAATGCTTCCCTGATGGTAACAGATCAAAATATGAACGTCCAGGATGAGAACGGTCTGTGGAGATTTTTAGTGCTCTAGAGAGGAGTCTGGTCTTCGCAATCTCTTCCAGAGAAGAAAGAGAGCAACCAATGATTTTTTTGTGCTGTGTTTATAACTCTCTGGAGCATCCAGCATACCACACCTGTTTCCTTATTGACAAGAACAAGTGTTTATACACCTCATAAAGTGATCGTCTTTGAAGTGTCTTTGGCTCCAAGCCAGCAGGATCTGTAGGTGGGTTGAAACTCTGCAAGATAGCAGGCACAGCATCACAATAGAAGCGTCTCATGTTTTATATGTGCAGGTGGGCTTCAGTTGCAGCACCAGATTCTATCAGAATCACAGAGTTGGAAGAGACCTTGAAGGTCTTCTAGTCCAACCCCCAGCTCAGACAGGAGACCCTATACCATGTCAGACAAAAAGGCTGTCCAATCTCTTCTTAAAATCTTCCAATGATGAAGCATCCATAACATTTAGTGGCAAGCAGTTCCATTGATTAATTGTTCTCACTGTCAGGAAATTTCTCCTTTAGTTCTAAGTTGCTTCTCTCCTTGATTAGTTTCCATCTATTACTTCTTGTAATGATTTATATCCTGCATATATTTTGACCAATCCATGCAATTATCCATATAATGATAATATTCAAATATATTATCCCAAAGGTGCTTTTTTCAAGAGGCAACTGGACTTCCTGGTTTTTCTTTGAAGATGTTTTGCCTTTCTTGAGAGCTGCAGAAGCTTCTTGGATGAGAAGCAAAACTTATTCAGAGAAAAACCAGAAAGTCCAGTTGCCTCTTGAAAAAAAAGCACCTTTGGGACAACAATGACCTAGATGACCGAGAATCTCCATAGACATTTATATATATTCATACAGCTTTCTAGGCAGCCTAAGGGAAAGGGCTTGGCATTCCTTTTTTTCTGGAAAGAACTCAGTTGAAAACTTTTTTTCCATCATTGAGGCTAAAAAAAAGGCATTTTATAAAACCAGAGTTCACCCTAAAACATTGACCAGAAATTTTACAGTCCAGGCTGTTTATCTCATTTACTCCAAATAGATAGGAGAATTGTTGCTCCAGTAGCTCAGATGTGAGTGAGAGGCTCTTCTGAGATTTTGGATTTTGGAAGCACTGGGCAGGAACAGATCCAGGTGAAAATCCAACAGCCATAAACAAAACACTTGGATTAATCTTTATGGAAAAATGTCATGCCTCTGACATCTAAGACACAAAGAAGTAACTCCATGGGTCAGTTTCAAGCTCTCTATTTTCCTAAACCCTGCAAATGTTTGAGAAGATATCCTGTTTCCCAAAAAATATGACCTACATTGAAAGTAAGTCCTAGTTTGATTTTTACATGTGTGCCCAATATAAGCCCAACTCCCCAAAATAAGCCCTAATTAAGATTCCACCCATCCAGAGTGGATGGGTAAAAATTAAGCCAGGGTGGGGATGGGGTGGAGCTGCCCTACCACTTACCTTTGAACAGCTGTAGCGTCGCACACCTGACACCTGCCTTGCTGGCCCATTTCTTCTGCAGCCAGCAAGGCTGGTAAGGTTTTCTGAAGGCCTCTGGAGCTGATAACAAAGCTCTGGATGGATCCTGAGTAGGCCTTCAGGAAAGACTTGCCGGCCACAGAAGAAGAAGTTCCTGAAAGCCTCTGACAGCGAAAAGAAGACTGGGGCGACGCGCGCAAGTGAGGTTACTCAGTGGATGACATCCCCGAAAATAAGACCTGGTGCCTTTTTTGGTGGCAAAATAAAAAATAAAAAAATAAGATGGGGTCTTATTTTGGGGAAAACATGGTAGGTGTCAGCCAGTAATTATAATAATGATGTAATCATGACTTGTTATTAATTAAAATAATAATCAACTGAACCTATTCGAAGCAGAAAGATAAGCAGTTCGATACAGACTGGGATAATAGTTACGATGACCATATTTTCTTGGAAAAAAGAAAGAACTTGGGAAAAAAGGAGGAAATTTGAAACAGGTTCATAAGACTAAACAAAAATTGTTTATAACTTTGCTTTACAAAGGGCAATTCGGGAGCAAAACCTGGAAACATTTTACAAAACTCTGCATTCAAATAAAATCATCTAAAATCAAACAGCAGATGTAAATTTACTTTAAAAAGACAATTCAATTTCCCTATTTTTCACATAAATGTGAAAGACCAGGCATTAAATTGTACTATTTGTATGGCAAAAGTTCAACAACCAAAATAAAAGAGAAAAGTCCTTTTCACTAAAGAGACATAGATTATATTCAAACAACATGTTTAATGAAATAAATAAAAATATGACATGAACTCCAAATATTAAACTTGGTTAGCTTTCCTTATGGGTGGTCTTAATAACATAAAAATGAAAAGATGGAAAAAATATGTTTCCAGATTATATATATATATACATATATTGAAGAACACATTGAAGGACTGGGTTAATTTTATGGTAATATAATATTAATAATTCACAGATTTTTTTCCCTTTCCTTTCTTTTTGGGGGCTTTATTTATCCATTTTATTCATGGTGCCATAATCTAAACTAAAAGATATAGAAATACATTGGCTTCTCTTTTGGTGACTTAATATATCATGTGAACTCAGCATTTCTGGCTTATATGTGGTTTGTTGTGAATCAGAAAATAAATTAAACATATTGTTTGGGGAAAAAAAGTTATATTCTCAATGTTACCAATCCATGAAAAATCAGCGCAATAGCCACTCAGGAATGTGGGTTTAAAAGTTACTCTGAAAAATCATACGTTGGGTTTGCATGTAACACTATAAGAAGTTGGGTTGAACATATTCAGGGGTGGGATTCAAATTTTTTAACAACCGGTTCTGTGGGCATGGCTTAGTTGGTGGGCGTGGCTTGGTGGTCATGTGACTGGCTGGGTGTGGCCAAATCAACATCACTCACATTTAGGCACACATCTCCTCGCCTGGCCTCTCATGACTGTGGGGATGCTGCAACAGTCATAAGTGTGAAAAATGGTCATAAGTCACTTTTTTCAGTGCCATTGTAACTTTGAATGGTCACTCCACACAAGCAAAGTACCAGCAAAGGAGGGGAAAAAAACTCCAGAGAAGTTCCTGAGACAGGAAGTCTAGTCCTGCCAAGAATGTAATAAGGGTTAACGGAGAGGCAGTTTCTGTAAGCAACACCAGAATGTTTCCTTCCTGCCTTCCTTACAGGATTAGCCCAGTAATTTCTTCTAACAACCAGTTCTCCCAACTGCTTAGAAGGTTAACAACCAGTTCTAGCGAATAGGTGCAAATTGGTAGAATCCCACCCCTGAACATATTGTAGGAAATTCTCTTGGCATATTTGTACTTCAGTTTGAGTTGAAATATAATTCTTCCCCTTTAAACATGGCTCAGATAACAGAATAACAGAGTCAGAAGGGACCTTGGAGGTCTTCTAGCCCAACCCCCTGTTCAGGCAGGAAACCCTATAGCATTTCACTAGTTGTACTATCTCTTCTTCAAAACCTCCAACGTTAGAGCACTCACGATGGTTCTAGCTATCAGGAAATTTCTCCTCAGTTCTAGGTTGGTTGATTCTGTGTCACAACAAGAAGTGCTTTATGTAGCAACCCTGCCATTTTTGAATGTCTGAGGTCAGCCACGCTCACCGGAAATGCAGGCAACTGCAAGAAGGAGGAAGGAAGGCAGAAGCTGTCTCTGCAGTTCAATCATCCTTTAACTCCAGAACAGGATTCTCAGATGCTAATTTCCAAGCAGGTCAAAAATGCATTTGGATCATCACACACTCTGGTTTTAAAGTCTCCTTGGGCTTCCAAATGGAAGAACAACCTGGGGAGAAAAAAAAACAAAGCACACTTATATCAGCACAGACTCAGTCTGGATGGATTTTGTCCCCACCTTCCTCTGACCACTGTCTTGGGAGCAGGCAAATTGAACAATCTTATCATGACCAGAGAAACTTCTCCCTGGGCATCTCAACTGACAATGGTACCAACTCTAACGTTAGAAAATTACTTGTCCAGCCCTGCTCTAACTTTTGGGAACAATTTCCCCAAATCCTCTTGGCATTAAACTGCTTTAAAGATAACAACAAAGAAGCTTGCAGAAGACATATAGTCCTTTGTCCTGAAGCAGTCCTACAAGCGCAATAGTTATGAATACATGAAATGGATATGAATAAAAAAGAACATAAGGACAGGGATGGTAGGCACATTGATGTGCTTATGCACACCCCTTACAGACCTCTTCGGTTTCCCCACTCCAGTTGTTATCTGTCAGATTCCAATTTCAAAAACCCCAAACCCCTTCTTTGGTGCCTCAGTCCAAGTGCATTCTAAGCATTGACCACTCGGTTATTGCTGAAGTCAAATTTCCTGCAATCAAGTTTGGTGCGGTTAACCTTGAGTTTGCAACTATTGTGTGCTCGTATATTGTTGTGGTTGAAGCTGAAGTAATTATTGATGGGTAGGACATTGCAATAGTTAATGTTATGTACTATGCTTAAAAGTAGAATCATTAAAATTATTAATTAACAGTTAAAATTAAAATAGTTGTTCTTCATGAGCTCTGATCTTCTATCACACAATAAAAGGTAAACACAGGCAAAAATGCAAATTCTTTCCTTCTAATTTATAAAGTTACTTCTTGGTTTAAAGACACCCAAGTTTCATTCCACAAAGGCTAAAATGTATGATGAACCATTGAGGGAGCTAGTTATACTTAGCCTATTGAAGAGAAGGATTGGAAGCGGGAGACATGATAACTGTCTTCCTGTATCTGAAGGGCTGTCACAAATAAGAGGGAATTTATATTCTCCAAAGCACGAGAACAAAGAAAATAAGTTATGGGTGGAAGCTTATTAATGAGGAATCTAACCTAGAAGTAAGGAGAATTTTTTTTGACAGTGAGAACAATTAATCAGTGGAATACTTGTCTCCTGGAATTATGTGTGCTCCATTGATGGAGGTTTTCAAAAATAGACTGAAAAACCATTTGACCAGGATGGCATAAAAGACACAGTTGGACTTCAAAGGATCGAATTAAACATATTGTTGAATTTCTCCTCAGTGTACTGTTTGCTTTGGGTGATCATTAAACTGGTTTTTGCGCCTCAACAGCTTACCCCTCCTCAAAAATAAGGATCAGGGACATCCTTGGGGGCATTTATTCCTAGATACATATTTACAGTTTTAATTTAAACTGTTTCAATTCCTACCCTCAAAACGATGCTAAAGAGCACTGCACATCAGAACAACTAGACACAAGGACAGTTTTTCCCTGAATGCCATCACTCTGCTAAACAAATAATTCCCTCAAAACCATCCAACTATTTAAAGTCTGCACTACTATTATTATTAATCTTCTCATCACTCCTTATCGCCTATGCCCTCCCACTTGTGACTGTATGACTGTAACTTGCTGCTTGTATCCTTACGATTTATATTGACTGTTTCCTAGTATGATTTAATTGCTTATTGTATCCTATGACTATTATAAAGTGTTGTAATTTATGATTCTTGCTTCTTGACAAAAGTATCTTTTCTTTTAAGTACACTGAGAGTATTTGCACCAAGACAAATTCCTTGTGTGTCCAATCACACTTGGCCAATAAAGAATTCTATTCTATATATATTTACAGAACTGCAGATCGGATTTAACCATATTTTTAATTATGATGTGTACTGTGAAAAATATGAACTAAATTATGCCTTAATGGGAAGAATAGAATTAAGCTACCTTCAGGACAAGGAACAAACTAGGAACATTTTCCCCCCATTCTGGTTAGCGATCTCATACATTTCCCATTTAAGATATAGTAAAAACAATTTCAGCTGCTCTGAGTTGCCTTCAGCTGTCTTCTCATCTAAAATAATCCTGTAAATCCTAACGTTCTGCCCAGGTGGATAAAGCACCATGCAAAAAGTCATATTTTGCTCTGTAGAAATATGTTTGCGCCTTCTCAAATGCCTTCCTTAATAAACACTTGGTTAACAATAATGTTATACTCTGCTTTTGTTTGCAAGATAAAAAATAACATTACATTACATCATCATCTACACGAACTAACACCAGAAATCATAGCCTTCCTCGTTGCAAATTATGCTGCTTCTTTCAGTCAAAATCTAGGAATTCCAAGGCATAGAAAGTGTTTAAACTTACCAGGTTTTTTTTTTAGTCTTTCCTGAAGTTCTGTTCAAGGCATCCGTTTTCAGCATTTCCCAATGACGGAGAGTCCTTTTTATAGCTCTGTGTGGAGTTCAGGGGCTGGCACAGAGCCACACAGATGGAAAACCTGGTCCAACCGCGAGGAAACCAAAGCCTGTGTAAATGCCTGTAAGGGAGAGAATCTGGAGTCAGGGATTTATTTGCACAATGAAAATGACTGCACCCGCTGGTTCCCACACTGGGAAGCCCACCCTTAGGAAGAATGCCGACCACCAAGTTGGAAAGATTGTAAAATTGGATGTCAAGTTCTGGGAAAAGGAAACCGCCTCCAACTCTGGAGGAATCGCTTGGAAGTGTGTATGGGGGGGGGGGTGTCCTTGGTGCTCTCTGAGCCTGGTTGTTTTCTTGCAGAGGTTTCATTCTTCAAACTTAGGTAACATCATCAGAGCTTGTCAACTAGCGCTGTTGATGTTACCTAGTTGGGTAATGAAACCCAAACCTGTCTGCAAGAAAATCACCAAGCTCAAGCAAGCATCAAGGATCCCACGATCCTCTCCCCCATCCTTCTCCTCCTCCTCTCCACAAACCCCATTCCTTTCTAGCACTGATGATGTAACCTAGTTTGGGCAGTGAAACGTCTGCAAGAAAATCACCAAGTTCAGAGGGCATCTAGGACCTATAGTTGCCTCCTCCTCCTCCTCCTCTCCACAAACTTTACTTCCTTCTCGCACTGATGATGTTACCTAATTTGAGTAATGAAATGTCTGCAAGAAAACAACCAAGCTCAGAGAGCACTAAGGACCCCCTCACTTCCAAGCCTGAGCTACAATATTCTCTTTTATCCCATGGAAGTGTTCTGGGGGCAGCATCATTTGCATAACACACCTAACCAGGTTATATGCATAATCTGCTAAGTTGAGTTAATTTTCATGTAAGTCATGCAAGCAGGAATTGGGTATGGCTAGACTAGAGAAAAGAAAGACTAGGAGTGACATGATAGCAGTGTTCCAATATTTGATGGGCTGCCACAAAGAGGACGGGTTCAACCTATTTTCCAAAGAACCTGAAGGCAAGACAAGAAACAATGGATGGAAATTAATCAAGGAGAGAAGCAACCTGCAACTAGGGAGAAAATTCCTAAGAGTGAAAACAATTAACCAGTGGAGTGGCTTGCCTTCAGCAGTTGTGGAGAAGGAGCCCCCTTGATGAGTACTGTGAAGCCATTAACATGGCAAGTCCACTGTGCTGGACAGTAGAAGCCACTTTAAGGCACATACCTCCCGAGGGGTGTTAGGGTTGTCTTATCCCTACAGTATTTGTTTTCAGAGGGTAAGTTATTTGTGTACAAAGTTTGTCTGAAATTGCTCGAGGCGTTTCAGAGTTATGCTGGAACACACACACACATGTTTTTATATATATATGACATTCCTAAGAACATCTCCAGGGCTATGCTTAAAGAACTCTTATTTTCTTCCATTCTTTGTCAGTGTCCAGATTTCACAGCTGTAAAAAACATTGTGCTAACTTTTCCAGTCTTCACCTTTCCCTGTGCTCTCCTTCCTGATCTTGTCTAAATTTATGATGGCCTTCCTCTATAGGATGGAAGGCCTGATTTCAGCTGCTTTCATAAAATCAGGTCTCTGTAGACCAGGATTTTTTCTTTTTTTTTCTTTTAAAGCAGACGCAGCCAGTAGTCTCTCTCAGTAGTGTTTCAGCATGATTTTGGAAGGCAGGAATACAATTTGGGAAACAGCTCAAGTTCAGCGCTACTCCTGTTTTTTAAGCTTTCCAACTCGGCAATGAGATGAGCCAAGACAAAGGGAAAATTGTTTGCTAAGTTGACACAGACATATAATAGCTAGCCTCTAATTGCCTATATTTACACAGTAGAAGAACAAAAACAAATGAGATCATTGGATTTTATTGAAATAACAAAAAAGAAAAAATGCTGGCTTCTTTGGCATTAAAAAGATATCCCTATGGTCCCAAAAGGCAGACTGGCTCCTGTTCAGGGAAACAATTGGGTCTTAAGCATCTGTTCTTTTGTTTTAACTTCTCTAAGTGGTGATAAAAGTGCAGGTGAAAAGCTGTGATATGATAGCAGCCTTCCAATATTTGAGGGGCTGCCACAAAGAGAAAGGAGGGAGTCAACCTATTCTCCAAAAGTGGTCTTCCGTCCTGTTCTTTGTTGTCTACCTTTGATTAGTTCCTCTCTTCGTTGGATCTTGATTCGAGAAATTTCCTGAAAGTGAGAACAATTGATCAGTGGAACAGCCTGCACTTCAGAAGTTATGGCTGTTTCATCACTGTAGTCAGGGGTGTCAAACTCAAGGCCCACGGGACAGATCCAACTTGAGGGGTGCTTAGATCTGGCCCACTGGACTGCCCTGGGAACATCAAAGGACTGGCCTGCCGTGCCTTTGCCAGCAAAAACACAGCTCAGGAGGGCTGTGTGTGGCCCTCCTAAACTGTTTTTCCCTGCAATAGCGTGCAACCTTCTGCCAGTGAAAACGGAGCTCGGGGAGCAGTAGTGGTATTCAATTTTTTTCATACTTGCCAACTCTACCGCTTTGGGCAGTAAACTACTGCTTTTTAGAGGTTTTGACCGGCTACCGATTTTCTCTTCTGATCTACTGATTTTGTAGCAAACCTACCATAAAATATGAAATGGAAGTCATATTTTCCCTTCATTGTGCATTGATTGTCCGCTAAAATAAGCTTAGTAATTTAGAATACTAATAATAATTTCAAGGACCTACACGTTCCTTCAAAAACGCCGTATTCAGCCTTCTAATATGCCACAACTCATGTATGCACATGCAGTGGCGCACCAGTCTCTATCATATCTACGTGCGTGCAAGACTTACTGTACACGTGTACGTGTAGTCATAGAGATGTATACATCTCTATGATGTAGCTAGAACCAACGCATAATAGTTTAATGTTTTGGTAGCTCACGTGTGCGTGGTGTGGCCGATGCAGCATACGGCGTGTCCATGATCCAGCCGGCTTGTGTACGTACGTGATTGTAATTACGTCATGTATTTTCATATCATAACTTGGATCGCATGTAGTATCTTTGGTTTATGTGACGATTGTACGTACGCATAGTGGCCGACTGTTCTAAATTGTAGGTCTGTAAAACAATTGCTGCAAAAAACTTTGTGAGCTAGTTTGTAATTGGCCTATGAAAGTGCTTATTTATTAGGTTTTGCTCAATTTCGCGATCGTCATGGCGGCCTGGCGAGTCATGTGGACACAAAAAAGAAGAAAGCTTAGGTATGAAAACACCTTCAAAAAGTGAGTGGAGCTCTCCATTTGATTGATGCAAATCGTCAAGGCTGCGGTGAAGTCCCATGCGTGTTGTACGCGTGTGTGGTGGCTGGATTTTCAAAGTGACTCATGGAAGGGATTAACGATGTGCAAAAACATTTGAAATACAGAGAAGCACCTGAAGGACCTGTCAAAAAGTTTTGGAAAGCACATCAAGGTGTATTTACAAGTTCAAGGTATCCCAACTGAACCATACAGAAAAAGTGATAAAATATTTACCAATATGTCTGATTTTATTTTTATATGCCATAGTCTACAAAATAGTTTTCATAGATTTACATGGATTATATGTTTTTTATCAATACCAAAGAACCCTTAAAAGGTTGAAAAGGGTTAAAAAGCATGCACAAAAATCTCATATTTTATATTGAAAAACAAAAAAAGCTCGGCTTTGGCGCTTTGCTCCTTGCAAAATCTACCTCTTCAGGATTTCAAAAAATGTTGGCAGTATGTTTTTTTTACTACGCAGTTCTATGGGTGTAGCTTTTGATGAGTGTGGGCTTGGTGGGTATGGCAGGGGAAAGGGTTCTGTAAATACCCTTTCCACAACGACTCCTGGGGGAAGGTTACTGCAAAATCCCATTCCCTCCCCACCCCACTAACCTGCTTTTCAGCTCTGTTCTCCTGTGCAGGGCAACCAAAGAAGACCCACTAGGACTCAGGAGGCAGAGAAGAGATAGGAGCAGGGCCAGTCAGAGGCCGGTTCTCTGAACTACTCAAAATTTCCACAACCGGTTCTCCAGAACTGGTCAGAACTGGCTGAATACTGTCTCTGTCAGGGAGGGCCACACACGGCCCTCCTAGGCTCTATTTTCACTGGTAGAGAGCTCAGACCACCACAGGCACCCCCAATATAATGTCGAACTGGCCATGCTCACCCAGGCCTCCAGAGGTCAAACATAACCCTGACGTGGTTCTTCATGAAATCGAGTTTGACACCCCTACTGTAGGTTTTTAACAAGAGACTGGATCGCCATTTGCCCAGAACAACAAGGGATCTCCTGCATGATGAAGTAGTTGAAGATACTCAAGGTCCATTCCAACTCTGTTCTTCTGTTACTTCTCAGGCATTTTCAGACACTGTCCAGCTTCACAGTCTTCTGTACTGAGACTTTTTTTTTTAATTCTTTGCATGTGACCTGAAGAGAGAGAATCCATATGGGTGACTTTGAATAGGAGTATAACCTGGAAGAAACTAACAAGATGGTTTAAGCAGAGAAACCATGACTTCATGTCTGAGAACAGGAACAGTCTGCTCACCCTTGGAAAGGTCTATACCAGGTGTGCTCGACCTGCAGCCCATGAACCACATATAATATCTGGACCGCTAATAATGTGATATTTAGTTTGGGGAAGGATGCATAGCACTTTTCTTGATTGACCATGTGCAATAGCTGTCTTCTTCATCTATATTGGGAAATGAAGTGGACCTGGGGTGCTCACATTGCAGCACTGGTCAAAAGGGCCCAGCAAAGTAGAGATTATACTACCTGAGACTTCTCAGGAAACAACAACTGAATGAAAAATTGCTGGTGATTCTCTACTGCTGCACCATAAGAGAGTATCTTAACTTACTGCACCTTATTGCAGGGTTTGCCAATTGCACAGTGGCAGATAGGAAGGCACTCCAGAGGGTGAACATCATTGCCCAGAGGATCATTGGTTGCCCTCTCCCCTCTTTGGAAGAGCTTTATAGCTCCTGCTGCCTTAAGAAAGCTCAAAACATTCACCCTTTTTTTGAACTATTACCATCTGGCAGATTGTACAAGATAATAAAAACAAGGACAAATTGGCTGAAAAACAGCTTCTTTCCCAGGGCAGTAGCTCTTTTGAATTCTGCTGTATAGTCCAATATGAATGCAATATCAGGGGTTTTCAGTTCAATTGTATAGAATGTGAAGGATGTGTGTTTATGTTTTATTTTCATAGTCATAATGTACATTGAAGATGGTGTTTAATTTCATTGTACGAGGTGCAATGACAATAAAGTAAAGTAAACTATATCATATCCAGCTCCTTCTTCTCTTCAGAAGAACCCATTATCCAAATGGACATGTTTTTCATGCAGTTGGGCACCTATAGCTCAGGCAAGTGAGAAGGCATCATCCCAAACAGGAGTGAGTCACTTCTTCCTCCTTTACATAAGAGAACATTTGATTCAGGATGGATGGTGCAGACCCATGACCTGTGACCTCTGCATGCATAACATCATCAGGTTTCTGTAATCATCTTTCCCCTCCCTGTACTGAACAATGTTGGTAGTCTGCGGTTCCATCCTAAATAGAGCAGAGCAACTTTAATTCAATTGCGTTTAGGAAGAAATGTTCTTTTCTCTGGCCAAGAACCCATCTGGCACATTTCTACTGGGGAGAATGGTTTACATTCCCTTTAGAAAAAGGATGAATGGAACCTACACATCATTTCCTGGAGAAGGATCTCCAGGAAGCAAATGGGAACTGTTCTTTCTTCCTTCACTGTTCACTAAGCTTCAGTGTAGCTTTCCAGAGCTAAAGAGCCCTCCAAAGGCATTGGACCATAACTCCCATCACCCCATCAACAGGAACCTCCAGTATGAATAGAATAACAGAATAATAGTATTGGAAGGGACCTTGGAGGTCTTCTAGTCCAACCCTCTGCTCAAGCGGAAGACCCTATACCATTTCAGGCAAATGGTTGTCCAATCTCTTCTTAAAAACCTCCAGTGATGGAACACCCACAACTTCTGAAGACAAGCAGTTCTCCAAATCAATTGTTTTCACTCTCTGGAATTTCCTCCTTCATTCTGGATTGTTTCTCTCCTTCATTAGTTTCCATCCATTACTTCTCGTTCTGCCTTCACGTGCCTTGGAGAAAAGGTTATTCGGAATAATGAATAGTGTAGTCCCAATCAGCTAGAAGATACCTACCTACTCAGTATTTTAGACATTCCTTTTGTAGAGTGTTCTGATGCCTTTCAGATATCCGGACTACAAACCCTAGTTTGTGTGTCTTGTGTTTCAGAACATCTCGGGGAGAAAAGGTTGCCCATGCCCTAAAATCCAGAATGAATGGAAATCCAATTTCTTCTGATTCAACTTTTAGGAATAGGGCAACCCCAAGAAGAAGTTACTCTGTTCGCTCAACTACAGTCAGGCACCCTAAGATCAACTGAACATGGAATGTGGTTAGATTAATTCCTTATTTATATTCCTGACAGCAAGAGATTTCTTCCAAGCCACACAACTGTGCAAAGCTCTAGTTTAGATATGATGTATTATTGTCTTGTGACCATTTCCTCGGCAATTGGTTTCTTGCAGCAACTTATTTTCTTCTTTTTACTTCTAATGCAGTAAATAAATAAAGACAAACAGTATATATGTATCCCAATGAAGGGAAGAGAAGACCCAGTCACAAAGTCGTCAGTTTTACCATCAATTACCTTTTTTTTTTTGCAACAGGTTTTACCAGGTCTTCAAACTTCCAATGAGATCATCCAACTTTCCTCACCAGGAAACTCTTCATTTTCAAGACTCCGCTAATCCTTGATATGATACACTTTATTGATTAGTTAATTGACAAAATCAAAGAAATGAAAGTAAGTTATATATATATATACACATATATGTACGTACACACACACACACACACACACATATATATATATGTGTGTGTGTGTGTGTGTGTGTGTGTGTGTGTGTGCTGTTCAGATGCTGTTCAGCTTCCTTCGGGTATTATCCCACGTCATTGTGGTGCTTTCAAAGTTGTAGCAACGTTTCAGCAGAATCGCATCTGCCATCATCAGGTTTCTGTATGGATGTCCATACACTACAATGACGTGGGATAATACCTGAAGGAAGCTCCATGGATGTGGGTCTCACAGCTTTTGGTTTCAAATTCGAGGCTGGCCTATTCTGAATGGCTGGGAGTTTTGGTCTGTGTTCACTGGACTTGGAGTTTGATTGATTGGTGTTTCTGGTTTCTTCTGTCTTTTTTGTGGCTTTGATTGGCTGGCAANCACCTGGGTGCCTGGTCGGGGGGTGTTCGAGTTGGAGACATCAGAGGGAGTCTGTTTGTGCTCAGGTGTTTGCCTGGTTTGTGGTGTGGAGATCTTTCTATTTGAGAGTGCAGGCTTCCAAATGATTGACAGTCTTCTGGAATCATCTCTTCTGAATAACTACTTTTTAGCAAAAAAGAAAAACAAAAAACAAACAGATAAATTCATAGAAGCTATTTTAAGTATCATAGTTTTAGGAAATGATTGTGCTTCCATAAGTTGACTTTGGAATAAATCCCACTGAATTCAATAGATGAGCTACTGTTTATGTGCAATACACATAAATATTTAATCAGCTTTCTAAGAGATAAAAATTCATGGGATTTCAGAAGGTCACAGGGACCCTAGGCACCCCCAAATGATGCTTCTAAAAGTTGTTCCCAGTTTGTAATATTAAACAGAAGCAAAGAGCATGATTAAATATATAACTTGGAACTGTTGATACTAATTACATCAAATATTTTGATGTAGTTAATATCACATCTTTTTAACCTTGCAAGCTGCAATGTTAGAATTATCATGTGGTAAGATAGTCAATAAATTTAACAAACAAAGAAACAAACAAATAAACAAATAAATAAATAAATTTTAAATTGTGAATATAGACAAAACCACTTACATTCCAATATACCACTCCTGTGAAAAACTGTGCACCTTTGGATTATAGGTTTATTCTTATCTGAGTATAAATTTAATTTTCTATTGAACGCAATTTGACATAAGTTTCACTGAATAATTACACTGGCAAAGCAGAATCTTTCTATATTATATTTCCTATTGTTTACTTCTATTTCTATTTATTGGTTTTATAGATCACTAAACATATTGGTGGATGGGGTAAAAATCTGGGAAACATATTGGGTTTATCTCGTAATTTATAAGCTATTCAAGTCCATAGGAGAAAAATAAAAATAAATAAAAATATTCTCCAAAAAGGCTAAAATGTCTGAACCCATTATCTGCTCGGCAAGTTGTTCTGTTCTGAGAAGTAAATGCTAATGGAATGCAGCCTTTTTTGATTTACATCAAACTGAGATGGGTCACTGAAATAACCACCTACATTACAGGAGCACAGCACATAGGTAATCAAACACAAAGCCATCAATCCAGTAAAATAGAAAGTCAACACATTTAAAAGGGGCATGTTGTCCACCAGAATTGTGCAGTGATGCCTTACTCCTTTTTTTACTAAAGCCACTAGGATCCACTGACAATTGCCAGGGGATGGCTCTGCTGTCAAAGTTCTGACAGGTTGCGTGCTGCTAAATAAAATGGGCATGCAGAAGTAAAGGATCGTAATGAACGATGCACGACAGCTATGAAAGCCAATGACACCCAGCACACTTGCATTTGTTAAGACCCATTCAGTAACTGCCACTTCAAAGGCAGATTCCCCTGACATGTTTTTAATTCTACATGGCATCTCAAAACCTTATGTTCAACATCACAGCTTTATGGAGATGAAAGGCAAACAGCACATGAGATGTGCTGACAAATGTGTACAGGGTGTAGAAATATATATTCTTCAGCATTTCAGAACTGAAAATATTTTTAGGGCTGCTAAAGCTGCTTTCTGAAGCTCTTCATTAGCTATTCCTGCATCTGTCTGATCTAGCTTTAACTACATCAAAGCTGAGTAATTTTCAGTCTGATTGTCCTGTTTGCTTTCTGAAGAAACCTCCAAGAAGGAATGTCAAAGGAATCATTAACAAATGGAATGACCTGCCGAATAAAGTGTGACATAACCCATCAAATAACAGCATATGGATTCCACAAACATTTATATTAAAAAATCACAGAAGACATGTTTTGCTGTTGTTGGGTAAACATACATCTCCCTTCTATTTCCCAAAATAAATAAAGGCTATATTAGGAGTTGTTCTTTTAAAAAAAAAAAAGTTTTGTTAATGAAAGTTGTTCATGACCTTAAAGAAATGCCTCTAAAAATCATCACTGAAAATCAAATGAGAGGCCAATAGCTATGGTGTAAGCCTGGACTGATTGTTTTGTATCCACTCACATTCTCACTGATAGACATATGTATCTTCATCTGTATTTTCTGACCACTCTATACAATATGGCAGAGTCAGCATGCTCCAGCTCAAATCATTCCAATAATATCATCTGATAGGACCCAGAAACCTAACCTTCTGTACTGTATCTATTCTGAAATGACACTCCACTGTGATTCACTACCCTGCCCTTAATGAGCCTCTTAAAAGGGGTCTCCTTTAGATCTTGGGCTAGAGTAGATGGTAACTCTTTTTGTGGTGCTTGGTTTGCCAGATTCTGTTGTTGTTTTTCCATATATTTTATTATGTATTGTTTTAAAGTATTTAAAGCTATTTCAACGTAGACTGTCTAAATTCAAGATAAAGTTCTGTCATCTATAATACATAAATGTTCAACGCAAGCACCTATACACACACACACATCCAGAAATACAGATATCTTTTTATGGCCAGCATATGTTTTAATCAAAAAATGTTTTTGAATTCTACATCCATCTTGTTGAATGAGCTACTTAAAATTTATTAATAGGTTGCCTGATAAAGACACTCAAGGTAATTACTTGGGATCTTGGAAGGTAGCTGATGAATTTCATAAGTTTTGCCAAGATTCTTCTGTTTGGAGATAGTTTGCAAAGTATGATTGATCAGATCCTGAAATTTATTTAACTTTTTATGGTCCAAGTATTCATAATTATTTATGAACCACCTTGGTTATATTTCAGGATAAATACACTTCTTTTTTTCAACAAACTTAGCAGACTCTCTCCTTGGCCACTAGGAAAACCTGTAGCACAGCTTGCAAATTGGCCCAACTGGAGTTATAAGTGCAAATGATAGATAAATTAAATCTGCATACTTATGAGGGTTTCAATATAGAAACCAAGTTATCCTTCCTTGCATACAGATCTGAGGTGGAAAGGGGCTGTAAACAAGAACTTCCTGGGGGTCTCCTTGTGCTGTTGACCCATGCTTTATAAGTGGGTACCAGTCCTTTTATAAGGTGAGGACTTGAAGGCATTGGAAGATAGGACACTGAATGTCAACTCTATGGAGAGGTGAAACATAATCCATGCTTCCTTTTCATTTCTTTAATAACAACATTTTACATTAGGGAAGTAATGCAATCTTCCTCAATGATGTAGGGCAGGGATGTCAAACTCACGGACCATGGGCCAGGTGTGTCACGTGCTAGCCCTACTCCCAGCGGATTTAGTGAAGGGGGAAAAGTCCCAATACCACTTAGTTGTTGATTTGAGCTTGGAGTTTTATTCCCTCTTTTTTCATACATCAAGCTTTTTTCGTACATCAATGCTTTTTTCATACATACAAAAGGAAATATGTTAAAACAAAAAAAAAGTTCAAAATATAATGGGGAAAAGAAAAATTCAACTATTTCCATGGAATCCTCTAAGTAATTTTGGATCCTAATCACCATTTTGAGCTGGCAATAAAAGTGTCAAATAATGTATGCTATTAAAAACAGAGAACAAATTATTTTGATAGTATCTTCTGGATATTAAGTGGTCATGGTGCTCTCTGAGCTTGGTTGTTTTCTTGTAGGTGTTTCATTACCCCAATTAGTAAATTTCATCAGTGCCAGTAAGGAGTTAAATTTGCTCTTATTTTAGATCCTAGTGTGTTGCCCTGTCCTTGTTGGTGGGAATAAAAAGGTTATTTGGCTGGGCTATTTACTATTGGCTTGTTTGGCAATTCCTTGACTGGAGAATTGTTTACTTTTTGATTGTTAGCCTATTGTTAATCTTGGTGTTATTCTATGATCATCTTGGTATTGATTGCATTATTCTATGGTCATCTGGGTAGTGATTGATTGATTGAGAGGTGTTTTGGTCTTTTTGTTCCTTCTTTTTTGGTTTATTGGTTATCTCTTTTGCACAATATATAGATGTTGTTTTTGTCTATGTGCTTTTGGTGGCTAATTATCAGAATGTCAGGCTTGCAGGAATTCACAAATGTTTTTGGATTTGGCTTGGCCTAAGATGATCATAGTTTACCAGTTGAAATTGTTAATTTTCTTGATTTATTGTGCACAAAGACATAAACAACAAGTGCACATGGATATAAACAGCATCTAAAAACATTCAAAAGAGACAACCAACAAGCCAAAAAGATCAGAACACCTCCTCACTAGCAATCAATACCCAGATTAGCAGAGATTAACATTAAGATTAACATCAGACCAACAATCAAAAACCAAACAATAGCCCAATCAAAGAACTGCCAAACAAACCAACAGTAAACAGCCCAACCAAAGAATCACCAAAACCATTCCCACCAACAGTGACAGGGCAAGCTAGAATATAAATTGAGAACAAACCCTTCTCCCTTTTTGCACTGGTGAAGTTATCTAATTCAAGTAATAAAATATCTGTAACAAAACAACTAAGCTCAGAGAGCACCAAGGATCACTCACTTCAACCCAGAACTATAAACCCAACCTAGTTGAAAATTACAGACCAATCTCTTTATGCTGAGTCACCTGTAAAGTCATGGAATCAATTATTAACCAATCCGATTATCCTCCACTTAGAGACAACCTACTCTCTAATAAACAATTTGGTTTCAGAAAAAAAACTATCATGTTAATCTGCAACTTCTATACTGCAAAAACTTATGGACATACACAACTGATTAGGGCAAAAATAATAGACGCCAATTTACATGAATTCTGTAAGCCTTCAGTGGGTACACGACAAACTACTCCTAAACTATAATCTTATGGTATCTCTGGACACCTGCATAACTGGATAGAAGCATTCCTTCAAACAGACAACAAATGGTCAAAATGGAGCGTCCTATCAAATCTGAACCTGTTCAAAAGTGGAGTCCCCCAAGCAGTATTTTAGGACCAACTCTCTTCATACTCTACATTAATGATCTCTATGATCATATTAAGAGCAACTGCATTCTTTTCACTGATGATGTAAAGCTAACTCAATACCACAGACAATACTGCTACCCTTCAAAAAGACTTTGGACTATGTATCAGAATGGTCAATCAAATGACAACTTCAAATCTCAAAAAATAAATGCTCTGTCTTACATATTGGCAGAAAAATCAGAAAATAAAATACAGGCTGAATAGTCAAGACTTTTATGATGATCCAAACTCTGTCAAGGACCTTGGAGTACTCATCTCTAATGATCTAAGTGGTAGAGCCCACTGTAACTACATAGCCAAAAAGGCATTAAGAGTTGTTAACCTAATACTGCGTAGCTTTTTTCTCCAGTAATATCACACTACTAACTAGAACATACAAAACATTTGCTAGACCAATACTTGAATACAGTCAGTCTGGAACCCACATTACGTATGTGATATTAATACAGTTGAGAAAGTCCAGAAATATTTCACAAGAATGAGTTCGCCACTCCTCTACTCATTGCAGAATACTTATGCCACCGGACTTGAAATTCTAGACCTAGACAACCTGGAACTACGCCAACTTAGGCCCAATCTAAATATAGTACATAAAATTATATATTGCAGTGTCCTACCAGTCAATGAATACTTCAGCTTCAACCATAACAATACAAGAGCACACAACTGATACAAACTCAAGGTAAACCACACCAAACTTGATTGCAGGAAATACGACTTTAGCAACAAAGTGTTCAGTGTCTGGAATACTCTACCTGACTCTGTGATTTCTTCTCCAAACCCCAAAACTTTAACCTTAGACTGTCTACTATTGACCTCACCCCTTTCCTAAGAGATCTGTAGGGGGCATGCATAAGTGCACTAACGTCTCTGTCCTATTTTTTTTTCTTATATGTACCCATTTCATGTATTCATAACTATATTTATATTTATACCTGTTATCTTATAATTGCTCGACAAAATAAAATAAATTAAAATAAATAGAAATAAAAATAAAATAAAATATTCTCATCCCTCCAAACAAAAAACCCCGCTACACAATTTTCTCTGTTCTTCTTTAACCCTTGCAATAAACCCATGTAACTTTTCTTCTATAGTTCTAATAAGACCGAGAGAACGAAGCTGTAGAACATTCATTTCACATGTGAAATCTTTTCATTTTTAACTTTGGATGGGAACAGAGTTTCTTACTAAATAGAAATTTATTTTTTTTTTACTAAAGTGGATTCAGCACAAGGTGCCAAAGAGCTTTTGATTATAATATTTCAGCAGCATGAGAATCTACAGCAAAGGCTAAAAGGAAATTCAGGTTCTCGGTGGGAGAACAATCTACAGAACAAAGACTTTTTTACTACCCAGGAGGACTTTACCAAGTTTTCAATGCTGATTTCTCTCACCTCTCTGTTCAGCGCTGGAACATCTCTATTAGTGCCTTTCAGGACAGAATCTCATGCAGGGAATTAAAAGGGCACCACAACCAGAAAAGTAGTATCTATTATATAGATGGCATGCATAACAATCCACCTAATTATAAAGTTAATGCTTAAACATATATATTTAGCAGTAAATGGAACACTATAAGAGCCACTGCAGCATCATAACCTATAAGTTTAAAAAGTATATAGTATATTTTGGGAAGGTAGGCTCTTAAACATAGGCCTAATTCTAGGTGTAGCATTTATAGTATTTTAATGCTTACCTATATACTGTTGAGCTCTTATGAACTGTGATGTGGAAATAGAAATAAACTGTTTACAAAATTACAAAAGTCTGCAAATCCAAAATATAGCTGGCAAATTAATTAAACAAACTCTTAGATTGGCCATTTGTTAAAACTTCTACAGTGGCATAAGAAACCTTATCAAGTCAAATCTCCTCATCTCACAACTTTGGATGTCAGGATGGTTATAAAGAATCCCACAGTGTGTCTGACCATAAGTCCAGTCTTCAGTGGAGAGGAATAACCCATGAAATCTGAGATATGCAATATGTGTGTAGGGGAGAAATGCCATAGCCAACTTGATGTGGTCAACTCACCAGGCCAAGTCACCACAACCAACTCCCCACAGCCAACACACCATGGCCAACTTGTTGCAGGACAACTCACTATTGTCAACTCGCCATGGGACAACTTGCTGAGGCACAATTTAACAATTCTATTTATTTATTTAAAATAAATAAAAATTATTTTAATTTTTGCCATTCACGTTTCATTCTGTTCCTCCTTTTGCATCTTTCCTTTAATTATTCTATTCCACCATTTTTTTGATATTAGTGTAACTCTTATCCTACAGCGAGTTGGCCTTGACAAGTTGGCTGTAGTGAGTTGGCCATGATGAGTTGGCTGTGCAAATTGTCATAGGCTGTGCAGGGGAAAATAAAAATAACAGCAAATCACAAAAGGATTTATTTCAAAAGAAGAAAATTTTATTAGGACTCTACATTTACATAGAAAGGCTAAATGCTTGACCTTGCTGAATTCAAAGAAAAAGAATTAAAGGCTGTGTAGTTTGCTAGATCACACAACAATTCTTGACGTTGTATCTGGTGTATTACCAATATATGTAACTATGCTAGAAATGGTTTCTGTTACATTAGCAATTGAACAAGAGCAGGAGCTAGAAGTCTAGTCTGAGAATATTAGTGTAATCTTGGGATTTTCAAATTGTTGTTAGGATCTTCCGTTTGGGTGTGGGGATTGGACTGGAAGACCTCCAGGGTTTCTTCCAATTCTATTGTTCTATTATTCATTCTATGATTATATGTATCCATCCCATCAAGCCCAAAGAAAGCATCAAATGATATAGGATCTCCTGCCATGGGCAGGGAGTTGGCCGAAAAAACTTCCAAGGTCTCTTCCAGTGCTATTATTCTAATCTTGCAAGGAGGAGACCAAATTTGATGACAGTTGCATTTTTTTACAAGACATGAATAATTTTCACCAGTCTGATATCTCTAGGATCCCATATTCAGAATGAAGGCACCTAACTATCCTACCATGGTCTTTGTACTCATAAGAACCAACTTCTACTTAGAAGCCTTAGAGTTACCTACTTAGAATTAGCATATTTTGATTTCTCCTGAGAGCAACTCTTCCTGAGCATGATGTCACATTGGGTCCTGATGGTCAGCCTTGTGCTTGCTCCACCCACTTTAAAAGACTGTCCTCCTTAGTGAAGTATCATCAGGTCACAACAAGAGATGCTATGCAAAAATATTATTTCAATGTCTTCCGGCACTCTTATTTCCATTTACTTGCCACTTAGAGAAGTGGTAAAAGTGGAAAATGCATGGAAATATCTGGCCAATAAAGCAAAGAAATAATAATAAAATGTTAAAATAGTGGAAGATATTATTGTGATTTCTAAAACATGAAAGTTAAATTTTAGCCTTCAATCCTCAGATGTAAAATCATAACAATAACTGAAAATGGTACTTAGGAATAGATTCAGCTGATAGCAATCCCATATTTAAAAAAGCATTTGTGATACACTAGTAAAAATGGTTTTATTACTTTCTAGATTCTAATTTTGTGGCTACTTTGGGCTATAATAGCCTGAAGTGACAAAGAGCAAGCATGTTAAATATTATAGCTCAATGCATTATACAGTGGAATCAGACAATCCCTTCCTTTCAAATGCCATCTTTGTAGAACAGAAGTTTTAATCAGTAAAGAAAGTAACATTGATCATCATGTCTGCAAAGAGTTGTGATTTGGCCTCCCAACTCAGCAATTATCAGGTCCGTCAGTTCAGGAACTGTACTGAACTGTAGTTGTTTTTCTGCAGCGTCAGTTCATCGCTAAGGACTAGATATTTTCAGATAGATTGGCAATCAAATTAAGCAGATGAACAGAAAAACAAATTGAGTGGGGCGAGAACCACAGTATATTAAAACTATAAAAGCCCTGTCCTTTATAATGTGTATAATGTGGCTTCCATCTTTAATCGTTTGATCTCTGGATCAAGGGTATGGATATCTATGGATACCCTTGGCCAGAAATGACCTAGAAAAAGGGGAAAACTTATTTGTTCTGATGTAATGAACTCATCTTACTAAAACCTATGTACTTCTACAATTACAGTGATCACACAAATAGCTTACAGTTGTTTCCCATCCATTCCCCCAACTTTCCTCTTCTTTTGTGGAAGTAAGAATTTGGCTGAGTTGGAATTTTTGCTGTCTGTCTTATATGGCTTTTTTTTAATTTGGCACCTATTTTTACTTTGTCTTAAACAATGGAAATGTCATGTAATATCCTTATGCCCTGCAAAAATAGTAAGTCTTTTTTTATATGGCATATCATTCAGAATTCTCATTGAACTTTAAGTATTGTTTTATGTTCTCATTTCCAAAGCATAAAACTGAACTAGCATAAGGTTTCTAAAAAAGAAAAAACACACACATAACACATAAAAGCTATTAACACATGGACATTTTCTGAGGAAAAAGGCCTCTCGCTTCAATCAGACACTGAGGAATTATAAAATACTGCTGGATTATCAAGCCCAACAATCTATTTTACTTTCAAATTGTAAATGGAAGGAGTGCAACATAGTGGAAAATAATGTATAGGTATAGGTATATACACGTGTGCAGGTACAGGTACATATATATGTATGATGACTCATCAGTAAAATGAAAGTCAACAACCTATGTTTGAAACCCGAGCACTATACAATGGGGTGAGCTCCTATTGCTTACCCCAGCTCCTACAACCTAGCAGTTCGAAAACAGGCAAATGCAAGTAGATAAATAGGTAACACTCCAGTGGGAAGGTAAAAGTGTTCTGTATGCCTTGGTGTATAGTCATGCTGGCCACAGGACCATAGAAGCATCTTTGAACAATGCTGCTCCTTCAGCGAAGAAACAGAGATGAGCTCCACCCCTGAGAGTCAGTCATGACTTTATCTTTTTTATAGGTATATGTATTTTGATGGGGGAAGAAATAAATGTTATTTATTTTTAATATCCTTTGTCAGATACTACCCACTGTCTTTTCAAAAGAGATTCCCTAGTCATGTAGGATTCTGCTCCTCATCTTAGCACTCTAAAATTTGATATATGCAGTGCTATATGCTATAAAGAGAGACCATTTGGTGCAGTTGTTAAGGAACCAGACTCAAAATTAGGAAGCTATGAATTCAAATCCCATCTTATACATGAATCAAGCTGGATAACTTTCAGCTCGTAAGTAAGCCTTCATAGTGTTCTACTTGTAATGCAATTTCTTCAATGTCCTTTGAATATTCTTCCAAGGACCATTTTATTTCTTCAATTCGCTGGTATACTTTTTATTTATTTATTTATTTTGATTTGTCAATTGCTTACAAGATAATAGGTATAAGCATATACATAGTTATGAATACATGAAATGGGTACATAAAAGAAAAATAAAAGAAACATTAGGACAGGGACGGTAGGCACGTTGGTGCACTTATGCATGCCCCTTACAGACCTCCTAGGAAATAGTAGTAGACAGTCTAAGGTTAAAGTTTTTGGAGTTTGGGGAAGAAATCACAGAGTCAGGTAGACTATTCCAAACATTGACCACTCTGTTGCTGAAGTCATATTTCCTACAATCAAGTTTGGTGCAGTTAACCTTGAGTTTGTATCTATTGTGTGCTCTTGTATTGTTGTGGTTGAAGCTGAAGTATTCATTGACAGGTAGGACATTGCAATGTATGATTTTATATACCATACTTAGATCAGACCAAAGACGACGTAGTTCTAGTTTTTCTAGATCTAGAATTTCAAGTCTGGTGGCATAAGGTATTCTACAATGAGTACAGGAGTGGATAATTCTTCTTGTGAAATATTTCTGAACTTGCTCAATTGTGCTAATATCAGATACATAATGTGGGTTCCAGACTGATGATCTGTATTCGAGTATTAGTCTAGCAAATGTTTTGTATGCTCTAGTTAGTAGTGTGATATTACCGAGAAAATTACCAGGATTAGGTTAACAACTCTTATTGCCTTTTTGGATATGTAGTTACAGTGGGCTCTAGCACTTAGATCATTAGAGAAGAGTATTCCAAGGTCCTTTACGGAGCTTGGATCATCAATAAGGTCTTGACTATTCCGCTTGTATTTTATTTTCTGATTTATTTTTTTTTGCCAATATGTAAGACAGAGCATTTATTTTTTGAGATTTGAAGTTGTCATTTGTTTGACCATTCTGATACATAGTCAAGATATAATAATAATAATAATAATAATAATAATAATAATAATAGTAATAGTAATAGTAGTAGTAATAATAGTAGTAGTAATAGTACTATAAGATACATAGTCAAGATATAAGAAAACTTGCAACATTATTCTTGGTAAGTACAGTCTGCAATGTTGTTATTGTTGCCTTAAAACTTGCTTATTTGTTGGCAACAATGTTTGAATTAAAAATATATAGATGATGCATTCTAAATACCAGATAAATAGGGACAGGATTTTGTATGCACTCTATCATAAGTAGCAAAAAAGGATTTGCCTATTTGTCCTTGCACGTGATTTAGGGGGAATTATATATTTATATGATATCTCTTCCAGAGAAAAGAGAATTGAGAAAAGAAAACTGAAAAAAATACAATACATTGTTTGGTGCTTTTCTTCCTCCTAGCTGTATTCCAAGTTTATTTGGGCAATAAATTTGGAGTTCTTCCCCAATTACATGGCTGTGGGTAATCTGTATGATACTAAAGAGATACATAAATATTCAAAGGCAAGGTGAATGGCTAGGGAATTATGATAGATAGTACCATTTGAGCTAATTGCAGTCTTTTTTATAATAATTCTGATTCATATATATGGAATGTTAAACAGGCATTATAATTTAGTTTATAGACTCTTTTGTGTATCACTTGAAAATTTGCATTTTCATGCGATTCTTCATTAGAGATCTTCTAGTTAGGTCTGTTCTCTCCAGAAAAAAAACACTGTGCTGTGTTTCTATCTCAGAAAAACAATCATGTAAGGCAGGTGTAATCCATTGAAAGCACTTGCACATCCATTTGTTCCTCTGCAGCATAAAGATAAGAACTAATCCTTACTGCAGCAAGAATATTCATCATTTTTCACATAATACGAAGAGTCCATAATTTCTGTGGAACCAAATATAAATAGCAGTATTGAAATCTGGCCTTTAATGTTCTGCAAGGTCAATTCAGACTGCTGCAGCAGTGCTAAAATCAGAAACCAAGAGTGTTAGAACAAAATTTTGAACCTATTCAGGGTATCCCATTATTAGGAACAACCTGAGTTAATGAAATGAGCTGAGACAAGACAATGAGGCAAATAAGCTAAAATTAAAAACAGTATGAGACGTAATCCATATCTAATTGCTTGATGAAGGCAATAACTGTTTTGCATAGAGTTAGAATTTCTGAAACACCAAGAACTTTTTTTGCTAAATATTTTAAACTACCTAGCATTTGTCTTGGTCATTCCTCTAACTGTAGTTGTAGAAACCTTAGAAGTATTTGCAGGTGGTTCAGGAAACTCGTCCACACTTTTCTCTTAAACCCCCCCCCCCAAGTCTTTGTCTTTCTCTGTCTCTATCTCTCTCTCTTTGTCACTCACTCTCGCTCTCACTCTCTCACTCCCTCTTTCTCTCTTGCTCTCTCTCCTTCTCTCCATGAAGCTGCATCTCCTCTGTGTAGTTCCAAAGCTGCAAAGGAAAAGGTATCATTGTGACAATATCAGAAAACATTTGGGCACTCATATGTACAAGGGGCTTACTGTGATTGGGGATAGCCACTTTGCTCCAGTGCAGAGCTATCAAACTTGCAGCCCATGGGTCACATGCATCATGCACTGATAACACCCATGCCCAGTTTAGCAAAGGGGGAGGAAATTACAATAGCTCACATGATGCTACTGTGACACCACAAGTTTGATACCCCTTTTCTAGTGGTTTAAGATATCAGGCTAGAATCTGGAAGACCATGAGTTTTAGTCTTCCTTTAGTCAAAATTCAGCTGGAGATCTTGGGTTAATCAATCTTTATCAGCCAAAGAATCAGGCAATGGCAGAGCACTTCCAAAATCTTGTTGACAAAACTGCAGGTTTAGTCCAGGCAGTTACCAGGGATCAACAATGACTTGAAGACAAAACAATAAAACAATGTGATAGGGAATTTGCCAGAATATTGCAATCAACAAGGTTGTTTTCAAATCAAATTACCAGTTAAATGGATGACAAATGAGATGCGGGTGGAGACAGATGATAGACCAAGTTCATTGTAATTACATTAACACTGCTCTAGAGTAGTAACATCCACAGGACTCTGGTAGAAGCAGTGGTGGGCTGTTGCCAGTTTGGATGGGTTCTAGTGAACTGGTAATTCCAACCATCAGCTGGCCCATGATCCACCCCTGCCCTATGTGTCCTATATTTCCTTCTTTCTGGTTTAGCTGATTCATGTAGCACAGCTGATTTCCACACCTCAGCTGCCCTAGAAGGTGAGCTTCAAATTGCTGCATTTTGAACACTGTGTGCACATTAGACATGTGTTCACAGAACTGATTGTTAAACTAGTTGCAGCCCACCACTACTTCTACCAGAGTAGAAGCCACAAAAACATGAACATCATGACATTCTAATGCAAAAGATACATTCTATCATTTTGGTCATTTCTTTTCTTCTTTTCCTGTCTGCAAATGCCTACTTTTTTCTGAACACAGTGACCAATCATCCTCTCTTCCTCATTCCTATTCTTGTTCGATTTTCATTTAGTAAATTTGTATGAACAACTTTCCATTCCTATCTCATCCTTTCTTACTGGGTCTATGACAATTTGCCAGCACCAAACTGCTGTGGCCAATTCATTACAAAATAACTTGCCATAGCCAAGGGACAAGTCACCATGGAATAAGAATTACACTAATAAAGAAGAAATCATGCTGCTCTCAAAAAAGATATCTTATCTGTATTATGTTTTGTAAAAATCCAAATAAAACTTTTACAAAAAAGAAAAAAAAAAGAAATAGTGGAATAGAATCATTTAAAAAAAGAATGCCAAAAGAGGAACAAAATGAAAAGTGAATTCCAAAAATCAAAACAATTTTTAATTATTTTAAGTATTTGTATAAATTGAATTATTAAATTGACCCACAGCAAGTTGTTCCATGGTGAGTTAACTATGTAGAGTTGACCCACAATTAATTGGCCATGGTGAGTTGATTGTGGCTATGGTGAGATGTCCCATTCAGCTGTTACTTGTACAATGTATTCTAATATTTTCTTTAATTATTTTGTTTTCTTAGTTGTTCTACTTCCTTTGTTAATTTATCCCAGTTGAAATGTGGAATTAATTAGTTCCAATTAGCTTCAATTTTCAACTTTCTAAAATATATGTAATTCATACAGGTGCAAGTGGGTTGTTTGATTTGTTTGTATGCAGAATGCATAGTTTCCTTTTGGATATGATTACAGGTGTGTGTGCATGTGTGTGTGTGCATGTGTGTGCATGTGTGTGCATGTGTGTGTGTGTGTGTGTGTGTGTAAAGAGCTGGGACTTGTTTAGTCCAACAATACTTTACCAAGGATTAACAATGCATATAATGGCCTACACAATCAATTGCTACAGTTTAAAAATGATTTGAGTTGGAAATCCTGTCCAACTGAGTTCTAAATTTCAATTCATTTAAGTAAATTAACTAACCAAAATTTGAAAACAAAAATGTGGGGGCTTTTGTAAAGAAATGTTTAAACGAATGTAATTTAATCCCTTTCACCAATCAAATTCTGATTTCCATGAATCTGCTGAATTTTAGCTCCAGACAATAATTTTATCATATTTTACAATTACTTACATTTCATTTTAAAAGTAGTGTTAAATGTTTTTTTTTCACATGTTATATAATTGGAGAGCTCAGTTTTCCTTGATTTGGGATGGCTGGATTATACCAACATGGCACAGATATTTAAACCAACTTTGAGGAAGTCCAAATGGACTCAACACAGTACTAGTTAATGCATTTTATCCACAAAAGTCTTATCTTTTTTTAAAATGCGTCCCTATTTTTTAAAAAATGAGGCTGTGGTTTTACATGTCTATATTCAACCAAAGCAATGCAGGGTGATCTATGAGATTTTTGTGCTGTATTACAAGGCATAAACTGATATTTCAAATGGTTTTTCATCTAAAACTCTTTTGGAAGTTGAATAAGCTATCACTATACTGATCAAAATATTTTGAAATACTTTGATATTGATCAAAGGTCTACCATTTCATTCTTTGTAACAACTCTAGAACTCTGAAGAGTGTGTTTTATGAATGATGATGCATTCTATAAAATCTTGATTCTGTTGTGCCTTGTTTACAAATGACATAAATGCATGCCAACTAAAACATATTGCTTCAAACAAATATAATTTTGGGGTGGAGGCATTAATTTCACATTTTATGGAATCTTAACAAATTTCTTTGTTTAGTATGAACTTGACTGGCTGTTTAAAGGCTGAAATATTCAAGTCAATGAAGCATTGTTAGTATCTTTGGGTTTCAGCCTGGAATCCAGCAAATAATAATGATTTATATCTTATCTTGTCTCACTTTACTACAACAGATGTCATTATAGCAGATGTCAGACTCATTATGACACAATATGATTTGCCTCAAAATACAATATCAGAAAACATTATCCTTGTAATAAAAAAAAACTGCCATAATTTCCTTCTCCCATCTATTATATATGTTCAGTGGCTGAGATGTAGGATTTCAACCTACATCTGACAAAATAACTTGCTGCTGCATTATATATTTTAAATGAAAATTGTAGAAAACAAAAACAAATATTTCAGGGTCTGATGCTTGAATGGCTGTAGCATAGGTTCAGTTAAAATTGGGTTGCTTGGCAGCAAAGGCAGCTCTGCATGATATAATTATACAGAAACCTTAAGATTTTTGTTCAAACAATATAGCTGGTAGGAAGCAAATCCATCAGGAGGTTGTTGGCCTCTCCTTAAGTGTACAGGTATTACCATTTCTATATGTTTTAACAAACCTAACTGGACAACTATTTGCACTTGGTTGCTTTGTAATTTAAAAAAGAATATTATATACTGTTACAGATAAATAAACTTTTAAAAAATCAGATCTAAAGCCCATGTCATACCGAACCAACGGATGCAAAGAGGATGTAAAATGGACAAAAAAGCTTGCCATCCATTGGAAAACGTGATGTACTCACTGCCTCCATTTGGCTTCCTCTCTCTCCGTCCAGCATCCGATTATGGACGTTTCAATTCCGCTCCAAAAAGTTTTTGGGCTGCCCAAAACTTTTGCAGGGAAAATGTATCCAGTTTGTCCATTCTGCATCCGCTACGCATCTGCCTACGCATCCGCTACGCATCCCATTATGCATCCATACGCATCCGCTAATTGCCGCCAGGCATCCGTTCCGGCATCCGGCAACTCGCATCCGCTCAGACACATCGGACGGAAAGCGGAACGGACGCAGAACAGAATGCAGAACGGATGCAGAAACAGATGCCAAGGGGACCTATTCTCGCGGATATTAAGGATGTCTGCCAGGATACCTAGAGATGCTAGAGGATGCAAAGGACACCTGACACTGCTATAAAAGGGGAGCAACCGCCTGGCATCTCACTTTCAGAACAGTAGCCAAGCTGTGCAGAACTCTGCAGCCTTTCATCTGACTCTTCCTCTTCCAAGCATTCCAGTCATGTCCATCGTGGATATGCTGACAAAGGTCTTTTCAGCAGACCACCATCCTATTCTGCAACAAGTGTGGAAACCATCTACAGGCTCTGTAAACTCTACTACGGGAGAAAAGGGAGGCACCCCAAAAAAGTCTGGGTCCAAAGATGGTTTCAGAAAGAGCAGAGGATGGACTGTACTGCAAGCTGATGGTGGAGCTCAGGAAGCAAGCACTCGGGCAATTCCAGGAACTTCCATGAATTATTGCCTCCAGCCATGTTTGACGAACTTCTGCAGTGACCTGACACCCAGGTTGACCAAGACAACCACCAACTTTCCGGCCCACAGCTGGAACCTGGGCTCAAAGTGGCACTCACTCTGCACACCGGCCTCAGGACCACCTACAGGAGCAGCAGTACGGGCTGGAGGCGTGCCACCCAACACCATCAGTCTTTCTTGTGTCAGAGAAGTGGTGCAGGCCATCATCGGAATAAGAATACAAGGAGGAGCTCCTCCAGTGCCCCTCCACTGAAGGAAGGCTGGAAGATAAAAGTTGCAGAGCAGTGGTATCAGAAGGGAACTTCCCCCACACCGTTTTGGAGCCATAATGGCAAGCACGTGGACTGCAAAGCTTCCAGCCAAGTCGGGCGTCCACTTATCACAACTTACAAGGTCTTCTCAGCATCATCCCTTTGCCATGCGTCGATGCTGACTACAAGTTCATTTGTACATCGATGTTTTCAAGCAACAGCTCATCTTCGGATGCCCAGGTTATACAAGGCCAGTCACCTCAAGGAGGCTGGAAGGCAACTTCATGGTGGGCTTCCCAGATCCAGTCCGCTTTGCCCAATGACAAGCAAGAGTGCCCCCTACTTCATCGTGGGGGATGTACGCCTTCTCCCTCACAACCTACCTATGAAGCCCTACACCTCCAAATACCTCACCCGTGAAGAGAGGATCTTCAACTACAGCTGTTCAGGGGCAAGAACGGGTGGTGGAGAACGCCTTTGACATCCTGGCAACAGGGTTCCATGGTACTCTCACCAACATGCAGCATAGCCAGAGGACCATGAGGCAGGATCGTGGAAGGGCTTGCTTTGCATCCTGCCACAATCTCATGCGCACCGGCTACCCAGTCTGCGAACAGGCTTGTGGACCCATCAACAAAGGCAATGGGACATGCCGAGCCTGGGCGGAATGGAGGCAAGGGCGAAACCTGATAGACACTGAAGATGTTGCCAAGGCCCCAACAGGAGCCTCACGTGAGGCGAAGAAGCAGCGCAACCTCTGGAACCACTGCGTGTGCAACTCCCCAGGTGGAGGCAGTGGAGTGCAAGACAGGATGGTTTAAATGCTTAATGGATGCTTCCTTCAGCTGTCTCATCACACAGATTTGAAGATTGGGCCATTGTATGTTTGGTGGCCTACAATGAACAGGCGTTTAATAAGAGTTTGTATGTGACATGTGTGGATGATTGGATATATATTCGTTATTGAAATAAAGGGCCATAGTTGTGCAGATTGGGAGGGTGGAACATACAGTCCCACTATGCTTGCACTGGAGGTTTATCTTATCCCACTGCTATTCCTAACCCATCCCACAGCTATTACCCATCCCAAAGGTATCCCTGCCCACCCTATTGCTATCTTAAACCCATCCCACAAGAATGCAAAGCTTAAAAACATTCTAAAAGTTTTCCAGCAAGAATTTATGAAAAAAAAATAAAAAGAAGCAAGTGTTGTGAATCAAAATAGACTTTATTAACAATAAGCTATAAGACAAAAATGAGTCTCTGGCCACTCCCTTGGTCGCTCAGTCTCCAGGGTGAAGGGTGCAGGTTGGCTGTTGAGGTGGGTTGGGCTGGAGTGCTTGTCATCAGCTCCTCAAAGCAGACAGAAGCAGCAGAAGCGCATAGGCAACACAGAAAGAGCGAGCCCATGCTGCAGAAGCCCAGCAGCAGAACCAGAGTTAGGGCCAGGGGGGCGGAATGTAGCCCTTTCCCTCTTGCAAGGGCTGGCATACAGATGGCTGAGGCTTTGCTGTGGCTTCCGCTATGGTTGTGGGGTTCCTGGCTGGCCGGGAGGCTGGCAGGAAACCAAAGGCTGGCAGGGGAGGCTGGCAGGGAGGCTGGCAGCAGGCTGGCAGCAAGGGGCTTGCAGGCAGACTGCAGGCAGGGACAGGCAAGGCAGCCAATCCGTCCAGCAGCAGGGGTCTTTTCCTCTGAATGGTGACTTGCTTTCGGAGCTGTTTCCGTTATATCCATGGGGCTGACGCAATGCATCCTCCCCGCAATGCGCAATTAACAGCCAGGCATCCGCTGGCTTCCACTGTGCCATCTGTTGTGCATCCCTTTCAATCTCTAGGCTTCCGCTCTGGCATCCGCTCTTTCTGTTCTGTGTCCATCTTTGCTGAGACCCCCCGAAGCCTGCGGATGTGCCATCTTGCTTCCCTCCATTTACCATCCCGCTAGGCCTTCCGTTCCAACAATCGCTTTCCATCTGCCCTGGCATCCTTCCCGCAAATCCGTGTTTATCGCTCTGTTATGCAAAAATATTTTTGCCCCTTTTGAGAGGGATAAACAATGGACTGAACATTTTGCTCATCTGCTGTGGTCCTTTTTGCATCCGTTGGGCAGTGTGACATGGCGCCTTAAATATTGTGATTGATTAATACATTGTAGATATAAATTTTGGACTTCCAAAGTCCAAGCAGACAAAAAAACCAAAAGTCAGTATGACAATTGAGCATGAATATATATATAAACTATATATAGCAAGTGAGAGATATTATTGATCAGACATGAAATTGGGACAAATTTCATTGTAGCATTCTGAAGCTTGCTTACTATATGTGAAGTAAATAATTTAAAGTAATATGTCCATCTAATCTTTTAAACTGATCCATTAAATAAAATAATTTATCTTTTATCTGCCATTTACTCTTTCACAATCTTAGCTACATAAACTAAGTCTCTATGAGCCTTACCTGCAGTCTTATAAAATAATCACTTGCCAATATAAACTAAAATGTAAATCTTTAGAATGTCTTATATTTGTTCACATCCCAGGAATTATATCATGACAGCATGTAGATGGTATACAGTGTAGGCATTTATCTTAATAATGTATCTTCATATTCATTTGTCAGTCTTTCTACAAGTAAAAAGATGAAGAAGTCGTGGTCTATTTTGATGAAGGTATATCTATATGTATATGTTATATCTTATGTATCTGTATAATATTTATGTTTTTTTTATTTTTTTAAGCTTCTTGCGGGGGTACTTACATGTGTGCTGTTCAGCTTCCTTTCGGGTATTATCCCACGTCATTGTGGCTGCTTCAAAGTGGTAGCAAACGTTTCAGCAGAATCGCATCTGCCAATCATTCAGGTTTCTGTATGGATGTCCATTACACTACAATGACGTGGCGATAATACCTGAAGGAAGCTGAACAGCACATATATATTATATTATATATATATTATAATATATTTGTTTTTTTAAGTTTTCAGGGTGCTTACATGGAATGCAGTTCATCTTTCCTTCGGGTATTATCCCACGTCATATGTAGTCATTCTTAGAAACCGCACAGATAAAATTCACCTGGAAAACCAAGCATATACCGAAGTTCCTGTGCATCATGCCCGGACACATACATTGACAGACAATATAAAATACGTACCTGCCTGCCATGAACACAAAAAAATCCAGTAAAAAAGCTGGAACACACCTCCTCACTAGTCCAACACATTGAAAGCCAGGTCATAGCCATCAATTTCTATGACACCAAAAACCCTAAAGCCACTATAGAAAACCCCAGCCACAGAATCATCAGAGAAGCCATAGAGATTGAAAAAAAGACCTGAAAGCATGAATGGAAGAGATGATCCCACCAAGACTGTCAATCTTATGGAAACCTGCACTCTCAAATTAGAAACGATCTCCACACACAAGCCAGGCAAACACCTGGGCAAAAACAGGCTCCCCCTGATACCTTCCACCTCAACACACCCAACCAGGCACCAAGATGAAACCAAGCTTCCTAATAGATAATAGCCGTCCTTTCACGCGAAGCCAAGCTTTGGCACTGAAAGCCTCCAATACAGAAACACCAGTTGTTGCCAGCCAATCAAAGCCACAAAACAGGACAAAGAAACGAGAAACACCAAACAAACAAACTCCAAGACCAATAAACACAGAACCAAGACTCCAACCAATCAGATGGATCGAAAAACCATCCTGCACAGCAATAACTAGCCTCAAATTTTAAAAACCAACGGCTGTGATAGGCCTGACCTGACATACAAACTCCATACAGTTATGGAGTTAGCCTGACAGTTTTGAATAGCCTGACATACAAAACGCCATAACAAGAAGCCTGATGATGGCAGATGAGCTTCTGCTTGAAACGTTGCCTACAACTTAAAACTACCAAAATGACGTGCGGATAATACACGAAGGAAGCTGAACAGCCATACATGTAGTACCCGCAAAAACTTAAAAAAACGAAAATATCAGAACCTCTACAGGAAGAAATAAATAGCCAGACCAAAACCTATGAGAAGCTGGAAGTTAAAAGAGCAGGAATATTATGTGACCCTGAAAATTCCTACACAGCTGCAGAGACAACAATGCAACACCAACCTGCATTCAAATTAACATTTCATCACAGCACACAGCCCTACTAAACGTATCCTGAAAAAGAAACAGAATGGCCTCGACTCAAGAAATGAAAGTTCATAGTTAAAAGATTCCAATTAGATCAGTTAAAACAAAGATTTGCTAGCACTACACCTGGAAGTGAGCGGCAAAATCCACCCTCCACTTTTGCGGCATAGGATAAAACAACTTACAACTTGGAAGCTGAACTGAAAACCACTTACAAAAATAAAAAACTCTGAAGAAACTAATGAAAATTAGAAAATGACAAGAAAATTCCCAACAACCCACCACAACACCCTGAAACAATTAGTATATAATGTTTCCAACAGAGGAACTCACCAAAACAGAAAACAGATGTTCCTATCCAAAGAATTCAATTATGCAATAGCACCCCCAAAAAATCCCAACAGAATACCATCATATGTGCAGTAGAATCCAGCCTAACCAAATTAAATTACAGTGAAGCTGGACAGAATAAGACACCAGCATTAACCAACATTCATATGCACAAGCCAAACCACCCAACAGCAAACTTGCACCAAAAGATGAATTCAAAGTGCTCACAAACGTCCTGAAAAATGATAAACAAGCATTAATAATACTCCCAGCAGATAAAGGGAATGCCACAGTAATAATGGATTAGAAAAGACTACGAAACAAAATTGAAAGGACCTACTCCAAGGACACCAACATGCAAACCTAAAATACAGACCCAACCCACATATCTTTGGAAAAAATTAACCAAGAGAAAATTATAACCAGCACATAAGCAAGAAATTCCAACAGACGATCATCCAAGAGAAAAATCTTTAGATGCCTGAAATTATAAGGGCCTCCCAAAAAAACACAAAAGAAAGGCATACCTCTCAGGACCCATAGTCAGCCTCCAAAGGAGCACCCACTAGAAAACCTAGCTAAAACACTTAGCAAAACAAGTACAGCCCCATGCCTGAACACTGCAGCTTCATATGTACAAAACTCAGACCACCGTCTTAGGAAATGATCAAAGATCTACATGTGCGAACAGAAGATCTGCTTGTAAGTTTTTACGTGGTTTCATATTTCACTCCAAATTTCCGAAAAATAAACTCTTGAAATTCTATCAAAAAATAAATACCAAACCAGCCTAAAGACCTAATGGAAACTAACGGGACAAAACTTGCTTAACAACACATATTTCAAAAAGACAAAGGACAAAGTATACAAGCAAATTGAAGGAGCCCCTATGGGATCACCACTGTCACCCGTCATTGCAAACCTGTTCATGGAAGAATTCGGAATCCAAAGCCCTGGCTATTGCACCCACCAAACACAAATGTGGCTAAGATACACTCGATTGACAACATTTGTGGCATTTGGCCCCATGAAAAGAAAACTAAACAATTTCCTAACATATCTAAAACAGGCACACACCCAAAATCAATTTTCACCATGGGAACGGAAATAAACAAAACAACTACCATTCCTAGGATAATACTAAATCTACAAAAAAGAACAGATGCGCACACTTAGGACACACCGAATATTACCAGAAGAAAAACACATACCAACCGCTACCTCCCAATCCCAATCCCACCACCAACCCACACAGCATAAATTCCGTGCGCCAAAACACTAATGCCAAACCAAACACTTGGCAGACAAGACACATTTAAAGACTGAAACTATGCACCCTGACTAAACTATTGACAGCCAACGGCTTCCACAAAAACAAAATCACCAGCTTGATGCACAAAAAAACACACCAAGACATAACAGAGACCTAGAAGATCAAAAGACCTATGGAAACAGCTGCTCCTGCCCTACAAAGGCATACTACAACAAAAAATCAGTTTAAGATACTACACAGGCATCACATTCAAGACTCCTTCAAAAACAGACAAAAAAAAAAAATAGCAGCCATTCTGAGAAACCCCAAGGTAAAATTGACCTGGAAAACCAAGGATATACAAAGTTCCCCTGTACATTCATAGCCCGGCCCACGTCCATTGACAGACCAATAGAAGAATAAGTATTCCGCCTGATGAACACAAAAATTGCAGTAAAAAAAGCTGCGAACACACCTCCTCACTAGTCCAACACTGAAACCACAGCGTCACAACTCAAACTTCAATGGCCACTAAAACCCTAGCCACTATAGAAAACCCCAGCCACAGAATCATCAGAGAAGCCATAGAGATTGAAAAAAGACCTTAAAGCATGAATAGAAGTCATGATTCCATCAGACTGTCAATTCATTTGGAAACCTGCACTTTCCAAATAGAAAAGATCTTCCACACCACAAACCAGGCAAACACCTTGGGCACAAACCACTCCCTCTGATACCTTCCAGCTCAACCACACCCCCACAGGCACCCAGATGAAACCAAGCTTCCTAATAGATAATAGCCATCCTTTTCACCCAAAACCAAGGCTTGCACTGGAAAGCCTCCTATACAGAAACAGGAGTGTTGCCAGCAATCAAAGCCACAAACAGACAGAAGAAACCAGAAACATCAATCAAACAAACTCAAAGTCCAATAAACACAGACCAAGACTCCCAACCAATCAGGATGTAGAAAAAAACATCCTGAGCACAAACAATAGGCTAGCTCTCAAATTTAAAACCAACGGCTGTGAGACCCTGACCCACATAACAAAATAATACAGAAGCCTGATGATGGCAAGATGAGATTCTGCTAAAACCGTTGCTACAACTTAAAGCATTACAATGACGTGGGATGATACCCGAAGGAAGCTGAACTGCATTTCATTGTAAGTACTCGCGAAAACTTAAAAAACAAATATATTATATATATATATATATATATATATATATATTATTATATATATATATATAAACAAATAATAATTATATAAACAAATATAGTATATATATAAACAAATATATATATATATAAACAATATATATATATATAAACAAATATTATATATATATAAAACAAATATATATATATATAAACCAAAATATATATATATATAAACAAATATATATATATATAAACAAATATTATTTGTTTTTTTAGTCTCGCGGGGTTACTTACATTTGTCTGTTTAGCTTCCTTCGGGTTTATCCCACGTCATTGTAGTTTCTGTTAAAGTATGTAACAACGTTTCAGCCAGAATCTCATTGCCTATCCACAGGCTTCTGGTAGATGTGTGTCTCACAAGTTCCTCTGTTTCAAATTTGAGGTGGTCTATTCTGATTGGTTATTAGCCTGGGCTCTGTGTTCATTGGGACTTGGAGTTTTGATCCTGATTGTGTCTGGTTTCTTCGGTCTGTTTGTGGCTTTGAATGGCTGGCAACACTCTGTTCTTGATTTGGAGGCTTTCAATGCAGCTTGCTACCGTGTGAAAGGACGGGCTGCTATTCATCAAACAAGCTGCTATTCATTAGCAAGCTGGGTGTTCACCTGGGGTGCCGGTGGGGGTGTTTGAGTTGAGCTATCAGAGGGAGGTCTGTTTGTGCCCAGGTGTTTGCCTGGCCTGTCGTGTGAGATCTTTCTATTTGAAGTTGCAGGCTTTCCAAATGATTGACAGTCTGCTGGAATCATCTCTTCTATTCATGGTGTCAGGCTTTCAATCTCTATGGCTTCTCTGATGATTCTGCTGGCTGGTGTTTTCTATAGTGGCAGGGTTTTAGTTGCCATTGAAGTTGATGTTGTGACCTGTGGTTTTCATGTGTTTGGACTAGTGAGGAGGTGTGTTCCAGGCTTTTTTACTGCATTGTTGTTTCATCTAGGCGGGTACTTATTCGTTCTATTGGTCTGCTCCAATGTATGTGGCCTTGGCATGATGTACAGGAAATTTCGTATATGCCTTGGTTTTCAGCGTCAATTTTGTCTTTGGGGTTTTGCTAAGGAAGATGTGGCTGCTATTTTTTTGTCTGTTTTGAAGGGCAGGTCTTGATGTGATGCCTGTGTAGTATCTTACTGATTTTATCTGTAGTACCTCCTTATGTAGGCGCAAGACAGCTGTTCCATAGGTCGATTGGTCTTCTAGGTCTCTGTTAGTGTCTTGGTGTGTTTTGTGGATCAAGCTGGTGATTTGTTTTTGTCGAAGCCCATGGCTGTCAAGTACTCCCATCAGGGTGCATAGTTCAGTCTTTATATGTGTCTTGTCTGCAGGCGTTTGGTTTGAAATATGTTTTCGCCAACGGAATTATCTGTGCTGGCAGTTGGTGGGGGATTGGGCATTGACGGTAGCGGTTGGTGTGTGTTTTCTTTTTGGTATTATGGTGTGTCCCAGTGTGCCATCTTTTCTTTTGTAAGATTAGTTACATCTAGAATGTTAGTTGTTTGTTTATTTCCGTTTCCATGGTGAACTTGATTTTGGGGTGTGTGCTGTTTAGGTCTGTTAGGAAATAGTTTAGTTTTCTTTTCCATGGGGCCAAATCACAAATGTGTCATCGATGTAATCTTAGCCATGTTTGCGGTTTGTGAGTGGCATTAGCCCAGGTCTCTGTGATTCAAATTCTTCCATGGAACAGGTTGCAATTGACGGGTGACAGTGGTGATTCTCATTAGGGGCTTCCTTCAATTTGCTTGTATCTTTGCTCTTTTGTATATGAAATATGTGTTTGCGTTAGCAGTGTTCTGTTAGTTCCATGCAGGTCTTTAGCTGAGTTGTATTTATTTTTGATGATTTCAAGAGTGTTCTTTATCGGGTCTTGACGTGAATAGTGAAACCACATTTAAACTGACAAGCAGATCTTCGTGTTCTACGGTGTAGCATCTTTGGATCATTTTCTAGAAGTGGTATCCAGTTTTTGTACATATGAAGCTGCGGTTTCAGCATGGCGGCTTGTAGTGTTTTGCTAACTGATTTAGCTAGCGTTTTGTAATGCTTGCTCTATGGAGCTGACTGTGGGTCTGAGAGCGTATGCCTTCTTTGTGTATTTTTGGAGAGGCCGTATAATTTCAGGCATCTAGAAGATTTTTCTCTTGGGATGATTTCGTCTGTTGATTTCTTTTGCTTATGTGGCATGGTTATAATTTTCTTCTTGGTAATTTTCTAGATATGTGGTTGGGTCTGTGTTTATTAGGTTTGTATGTGCGAGTCTTGGAGTAAGGTCTGTCAATTTTGTTTCATTAGTCTTTTCTGTCCATTCACTACTTGTGGCATTTCATTTGTCTGCTGGGCAGTATTATTATGCTGTTATCCATTTTTCGGATTTGTAACGCTCTGAATTCATCTTTTTGGCAAATTATTTTTTGGTGGTTTCGTTGTGGCCCATAAGTATGTGAGTAAACCTGGTGTGTCTTATTCTGTCAGCTTCATCTGTATTTAATTTGGTTAGCTGGATTCTACTCAACATATGATGGATCTGTTGGGATTTTTTTTATGGGTGCTATGGCATAATTGAATTCTTTGGATAGGACAATCTGCTTTCCGTTTTTGCGTGAGTTCTTCGTTGGAACGTTGTATACTAATTTTTTTCAGGTGTTGTGGATGGGTTTTGTTGCGGATTTTTCTTGTCATTTTCTAATTTTTTTTAGTTTTCTGAGAGTTTATTCATTTTTGTAAGTGCTTTCAGTTTCAACTCTCCAAGTTGTAAGTTGTTTTATTCCTATCCCCAAAGTTAGAGCGTGTTGGATTTTGCTGCTCAATACCAGGTTGTAGTGCTAGCAAATCTTTGTTTAACTGATCTAATTTGGAATCTTTTACTGTGAAATTTATTTCTGAGTTATAGCCAATTCTGTTCTTTTCAGGATACGTTTGGTCTTATCTGCTGTGTGCTTATGAAATGTTTATTGAAGCAGGTTGTGTTACATTGTTGTCTCTGCAGCTGCATAGGAAGTTTTAGGTCACATAGTATTCCTGCTCTTTTAACTTCCAGCTTCTCATAGCTTTTGATTCTGCTGTTTATTTCCTCCCCGTTTAGAGGTCAGATATTGTTTTTTTAAGCTCTCGCGGTACTTACATTTGTGCGTTTAGCTTTCCTTCGCTATTATCCACGTCATTGTTAGTTATGTTAAATTTGTAGCAACGTTTCAGCAGGAATCTCATCTTGCATTCATCAGCTTTCTGTGTGGATGTGTGTCTCAACAGTTCCTCTCTTTCAAATTTGAGGCTGGTCTATTCTGATTGGGTTATTAGGCCTGGGTCTGTGTTCATTGGACTTGGAGTTTCATTGATTGGTGTTTCTGTTTCTTCTGGTCTGTTTTGTGGCTTGATTGGCTGCAACACTCTGTTCTTGTGTTTGGAGGCTTTCAATGCCAGGCTTGGCTCCATGTGAAAGGACGGCTTGCTATTCATCAGCAATCTGCGATTCATTTAGCAAGCTGGGTCACCTGTGTGCCTTGTGGGGGCGGGGTGTTTTTGAGTTGGAGCTATCAGAGGGAGTCTGTTTGTGCCCAGGAGTTTGCCTGGCCTGTGCGTTGTGGCAGATCTTTCTATTTGAGAGTGCAGGCTTCCAAAGATTGACAGTCTGCTGGAATCATCTCTTTCTATTCATGGTCTGCAGGTCTTTTTCAATCTCTATGCTTCTCTGAGATTCTGTGGCTGGGGTTTTCTATAGTGGCTGGGGGTTAGTGCCCTTGGAAGTTTGATGTTGTGACCTGTGGTTTTCATGTGTTGGACTAGTGCAGGAGGTGTGTTCCAGCTTTTTTACTGCATTTTTGTGTTCATACTTAGGGGGGGGCAGGTACTTATTCTCTATTGCGTCTGTCCAATGTATGTGGCCGGCATTGATGTACAGGGAATTTTCGTATATGCCTTGTGTTTTCCAGGTTCAATTTTGTCTTGGGTTTAAGGATGGCTGCTATTTTTTTGTCTGTTTTGAAGGCAGTCTTGATTTTGATTGCCTTGTAGTTATCTTACTGATCTTTATCTGTAGTTACCTCTTATGTAGGGCAAGACAGCTTCCATAGTCTGTTGGTCTTCTAGTCTTTGTTATGTCTGGTGTGTTTTCGTGGATCAAGCTGGTGATTTTGTTTTGTGGAAGCATTGGCTGTCAATACTTCAGTCAGGGTGCAAGTTCAGTCTTTATATGTGTCTTATCTAGCCAGGCGTTTGGTTCTGGTAAATAGTTGTTTTCGCCACGCGAATTTATCTGTGCTGGCGTGGTGGTGGGATTGGGTGTTGCAGGGTAGCGGTTGTGTCTGTTGTTTCTTTTGTATATGGTGGTGTCCCAGTTGTGCCATCTGTCTTTTGTAGATTAGTACATCTAGAATGGTAGTTGTTTTGTTTATTTCCGTTCATGGTGAACTTGATTTTGGGGTTGTGTTGTTAGGATGTTTTAGGAAATAGTTTAGGTTTTTCTTTCCATGGGGCCAAATTCACAAATGTGTATCGATGTATCTTAGCATTAGTTTGGGTTTGTGGGTGTGGCATTAGCCAGGACTCTGGATTCAAATTCTTCCATTGAACAGGTTGCAATGAACAGGCTTGACAGTGGTGGCATCCATGGGGGCTCCTCAAATTGCTTGATCTTTGTCTTTGTATATGAAATATGTGTTGCCGTTAGGCAGTTGTTCTGTTTAGTTCCATGAGGTCTTTAGCTGGTTGGTATTTATTTTTTGATGTTTCAAGAGTTTCTTTTTATTGGGACTGAGTGAATAGTGAAAACCATGTCGAAACGCGCCTCCAAAAATACACAAAGAAGGCATACCTCTCAGACCCATAGTCAGGCTCCATCGGTAGCACCATTACAAAAACCTAGCTTAAATAACCTTAGCAAAACAACTACAGCCCATGCTGAAAACCACAGCTTCATATGTACAAAACTCATACCACTTCCTAGAAATGATCAAAGATTTCTCACGTAGAACAAGAAGATCTGCTTGTTAAGTTTCGACGTGGTTTCACTATTCAACTCAAGTCCCGGTATTTATCTTTGTAAGTTGCTCAGGCATCACAGAGCATTGAGGAGCTATGTAAATATTCTTAATAAACAATGCCATGTTAGTACTTGCATCAATGAGAGAAGCACAGACTTATTGGGCCGGTAAAATTTTAAGAAGGTACAAGGACATACCCTTTTTTAGATGTTAATGATTTGATGTAAAATTTGACACAGATAAAAAGCTGTAAACTTGCAAATATTAGGTGCAGATCATGGAATTGTTTTTCTCTGGTTACCTTAAACCAATAACTGCTCTTAAAACACCAAATTTGAACAGTATAATTTTTGCTTATTGCATTTTAAGTTATTACAATTTGACATAAAAATCCAAGAGAAGTTTCTTGTCATTGAATGAAAATGAACAAAGCATTTTTAAAGAACATCATAAAATATTCTCCTTCCATTAAAAATATAGCAGAATTCTAATATCTTTAAAATCCTCCTTTCACATTATTTCAAACAATCCCTGAGGTTTTCTGCACATAATAATATTAAATGGATATACCACCATTATTGAAAACCAATTATGCAGCCTTAGCTCTGTTAGGCAACTCTGATACAGAGCAACAGAAAGTGCGTCTGTCCTTCTAAAAATTCATTTATTTTCTTGTTTTCTATTCAAAAGAATTATTTTTCCATAAATATCTGTATATATAACATTCATTTTTGTAACACTGGATTATTGAGCTTTATCTAATTAATGACATTATCCATTATTGTCAAGGTACACCTCAATTTCTGGCTCATAAATTACTCCAGTTTTATTACCAAGGACTGCGTACAAACATATTTAATTGTAACACAGCATTTTTTAGATAAATTTTCATGAAATTGCTGTATCGAATAATTGCTTAAGCAATAGCCACTGGAATTCACTCAGGTTGTCTTGAAGTCATTTTATTAGTACTGGGAAGAAAACTGTTTATCTCCTCTCAGCTCTTTTAAGGCAAGGTCCCACTGGCCGACGACGCAAAATGTATGCATAAAGCACAGCACAGCCGAGCAAAATTTCAGGGTGGCTCCATACTGTTGTCAATCTGCTCAAAAAGTGTGTGAAAATTTGCATGTAAACAGAATGGAAAAGAACAGAGATAATGGACGTGTAGTATGTAGCGGGGATGTTAAGCGGATGTTCATAGGAAGGCCTAGCGGATGACAGCAGATGGAAGAGGATGAAACCTCTGAAGGGGTTCCCGGGGAGAATTGCTGAAGCAGACGGATAGCGGAAGGGGCAAATGCCATAGCGGATGATGTGTACGCGGATGCATCACGAATGCCTATAGAAGCAAAGTGGAGATGCGCGTGATGGTAAAAATCGGGATGCAAAGCGTTCACTGCGCATGCAGGAGGATGAATTGCGTCAGCTCCAATGGATATAAAATGATTGCCAGCACGCATTGCAGTCAGCATTCAGCGGGAAAAGAAACGTTGCTGCCCACATTACATCGAGGAGGAACACCATGGTTTGTCAGTTCAGGGCAAAAAGAGGAATCCCATGCCTACTTCATGCCAGTCCTGCGCCAAGAAGGACAGAACCAGCATCCCACCCCCTGGGCACTGACTTTGAACCTGCTGGTGCTTGCTTGATGTGGCACCAGCCCCAAGGCCCTCAAAAGGACCCTGCTTGCTGAAGGCCCTGCTGCTCAAGCCCTTGAAGTCCTGCTGCTGAAGCCCCTGAGGTCCTTGCTGCTCAAGCCCCTGAAAGGCCCTGCTTGCTCAAGCCCTGAAGGCCCTGCTGAAGCCCCTGCCAGAGGAGGAAGAGCAGAGGAGAGGAAACAGTACACTGCTTTCCGAGGAGCATTGAGGGATGGAGGTGCTGGAATGGCTAAGGAGAACGAGTACCTCTGGAGAAAAGGGCACAGATTTCTTATTAGGGAACCAGAAGAAGCAGGCAGCTGGAAAGAGACAAGGCAGTGAGGCCTGGGGTACACAGCATATGTACTCCTGGGCATGGTGGAAGCACATCACACCTGCGTATGCAGAGCTACACCTCAAAAAAATCCGGGCAAGCCCACTTTCAAGCTCACTGACCGGGGAGATGTACGTTTATGGCCAGTGCAGTTTCCCTGGAGGTGAGATCCGCTACTGAGGGAGCAGGTCCCACTGACACCCCTCTCCCTCCAGACAGCCCACAGACAGCCAGTCCTCTTCCAGCCAGGAAGCCAGTTAGCCTGGTCCAGGCAGGTTGTTCTTCAGAGGGCCCCAGAGGCAGAGACCCCCCCCGACACCTGCACTCCCCATGCTCCAAGACATTGGAGGATCCCCTGTCACAAATGGGAGAGAAGTAGCAGCCACAAGAGGCCAACCCCACACCCACAACCCAACCACCCAGCTCTACAGGAATGCAGGCAGAGGAGGGGGAAAGGACTGGGGGAGCGGCCCAGAACCACAGTTGTCCTGGAGATCAGGGACACAATGAAGACCAGGCATAGAACCTCTCTCTTAGCTGGTCCACTTGGAACAGAAGATCCTCGGGCCGCCCACCACCTTTAATAACCTACGTGAGCCACACCTCATTGACCTGCACGAGGCCCAGTACCAGGTGATGAAAGGAGAAGATACACAGCACTTCTCCACAACCCTCAAAGCCCAGCTGAAGTTGCTCTGGACCCCAGTCCAGGTCTGCTCCTCCACTCCAGGCGCATGTCAAACCACCCTTCCACGGCTTTCAAACAGGCCCCTCACCTACAAGGCTACGACTAACCAGCGGCTTCCCACAGCCAGAAGCAGACCTTCCCAGTCCAGGCCCAGGTTCATCACATGCCACAGACTCCAGTCTTCACCCCGCTGCAGGACCAGACAGGCCCCTCGTAGGACTCCTCCTTCTCCACCCACAGCCAAGCCCAATCAACTGACAATCTGTTCATCAGTTCTTGGGCCTCACATCTCAGGTCCTTGATGAGGGGCTCCAAACCTCACGGGACTGAGATCAGCTCTCGGACAGTTTCTGACACACCATCATTGTTTACTCTCCCAAGACCCAATTGCTACTCCAGCCAGAGCCACCTCCACAGTCCCTGCCGCCTTAACAGCTGAGGACCATGAGACATGACTCAGAATGACTGAGAATAGTGTCAAGACTTGAGTTGCTACTGTATCAGTTTATCTTTGCTTAAAGACACTTTGGTTTCATTTTAGCTTTTTTAATAAAGTCATAAAAGTTTAACCTAAGGACAGTTAATAAAGGTTAAATCTTTTGCTGAAGGACACTTGGTTCATTTTTTTTAACTTCAGTAAAGTGTTGGTTGAAAAACTTTTAAAACAAATGGTTTAGCCTTTGCATGCTTGTGCGCGATAATAAGGGATTAGTTGTGGGATAGATAAACCTCCAGTGCAAGCACAGCTGGGATTGTATGGTCTCCCATCCCAGCTGCCACACATATGGATCTTTATTATCAATAACAATTTATTTCATCATCAACACATTTTTTAAATAAACAAAGCTCTTTATTAATCCCCTATTCATTGTAGGACCACCCAACATACATGCACAATCTCACATGGTGATGCGACAGGCTCAAGAAAAAGCATCCATTAATCATCTATCATCCTGTCTTGCTCCAGCTGGGGAGATTTGCACCAGTGTCTCAGGGAGGTTGCGCTGCTGCTTCCTCACGTGAAGCTCTGTTGGGCCGCCCCCCATTGCACATCCACAGTGTCTTATCATGCGTTTCGTCCTTGCCTCCATTCATCAGGCTCCATGTCCCCATTCCCTGTTGACGCGTCCACAAGTCTGTTCTGCAACACTGGGGTAGCGGGCACGCATGAGATGTGCAGGATGCAGCAAGCTTCCAACGATGCTCCTCACAGTCTGTGCTCATGCTGCATGGTTGGTGAAAGTATCTGGAACCTGGTTGGCCAGGATGCCAAAGGCGTTCTCCACCACCCGCAGGGGGTCTGGATCTGGAAAACCCATGATGAGGTTGCCGTTCCAGCCCATCCTTAAGGCTCACTTGCCATTGTACACCTGAGCTATCTGAAGCTGACCCGTTTGGCCTGAAGCATTTGATGTACATGAACTTGTAGTCAGCATCAACCATGGCCAAAGAGGATGATACTGGAAGAAGCCCTTGTAGTTGCAATAATGGGACCCTGAGTTGCGCGAGCTTTGCAGGGCCACTGCTTCCCATCTATGGCTCCAACAGTTGTGGGGAAAGTTCCACCTGTGATTACCACTCTTCTGGCAAATTTCTCCAGCCCTTGTTTCCAGTGGTGGGGCACTTTAGGAGCTCCTCCCATGTTTTTCTTCAAATGATTGGTCTGCACCAACTTCTCTGACCAACTTTTGCTGATTGCGTGTTGTGTTGGCACCCTCCATGCATACTGCATGTTTCTGTATATGGTTCCAGAAGGCCAGAGTGGCTGCAGAGTCAGTGCCACCTTCAAGTCAGGGTCCAGGTTGGCATGGAAGTTGGTGCTAGACTTTTGGTCAACCTGGGGCTCAGATGCTCTACAAGTTTGTCAAGCCATGGCTCGGTGGCATCCTCATGAAGTGATGAAATGCACGAAGGTCTTCATTCCTACAGCTCCCACCATCAACTGGATCATACAGTTCAAAAACTCCCACTCTTCTCCCGATCCATACCTCGGACCCACACAGCTCTTGGACATCTACTTCTTCTCCTTCTTTATTAAAAGGTGAAACAGGTTGAACTGGCTTTCTGGTTCTGGTGATGAATGATCGCAGCTACCATACGGATTGTGTCATTATCCTTGATGGAGGAACAACTGATGATGTGGAAGGACCAAGACCAAGGGTGAAGAGGTCTGTACACCACGGCTGCTGGACTATATTGAGATCCAGATATTTTCTCCCCTTTACAGGAATATATCGGATTAAGTCCGCAAATATGGCTTTCTACTATACTCTAGACATACTGCAGACATCCTAAATATCTGAGATCATCCAGATACAAACATTTTGTCCATGTTAATCCTTATATATGAGATGCATACGCTAACATCCTTTCTATCCGTGCTACTAACGCGGTAGACGTATCCATGTATCTTTCCACTCCTCCCTCTTTCCTTATACAGCTGCAACGCGGAGTGGTTGATTTGAGGGGATGGCCAGAGGATGCAGAGAGGATACAGCGGACATTTAACGGATGATAACGGACACAGAACTTTTGTTGCCCGTATATGTTGCAGATGTACATTGTACGCGGGGAAAGTTCATCCATTCACAAAGTTTTGTGCAGCTCAAAACTTCTTGCTTGGATGAAATAGCAGTGGATGGATGCTCAATGGATAGAGCGAATGAAACACGTATGCAGTGAGTACACAATGGATGCATCGCGTTTTCCAATGGATTGCAAGATTTTTTTAATGTTTTACATCCTCTTTGGATCCGTAAGTGCAGTGGGACAGGGCCTTTAGAGGCTGCATAGATCTTGACTATAGCCTCTAATGATGGTTGCATGTCTAAAAGAAGTTAAACAACCTGTTTGTTTCCCATGTGATCTCAAGTCAATAGTGTCAAGGTTTACAATGGAAATGGAAGAACAGAAAATTTAAGCAAATAAACCAGTGTGAGATGAAAACTCATAAGCTCAGCTAATGAGAGGATACTACTCCAATGTACAGGAAGCCTGCTAATCATTATCTTTAATATTGATCATCATCTGGCTTCTTCTTCACCCCAACAATGTATTTGTTTTCTGCATGTATTATTAATATAATTGTTATTGCTACTATTGATTTGAGATTTGAGGTAATTTGGGTCTGGTGTACATTTTAATTATGAAGACGAAAGGAAGAAAATAATAATAATATTTTATTATTGATAATTTCCTGATTAGAATTGTTTATTTATTCAGATAAATGCACTCTTCTTTTGTTTTTCTTTTTTTTAATTCATTGTTTTATTTATTCATCCGGTGTAATTGATATGATGCTTGCATTTAATATTTATTCATGATGGCTTTCTATCAACAAGTTTTCTTTCTGGAATGATTGGACAAATCTTTATTTTCTTAAAAGAATTCTCAGGAAAAATGGCTGCACTCAGTCATTCCAAACAGAAGCTATCTTTTACTATGATAATATGACTTTGTTAAAAACAAGTCATTTACAAACTGCAATGGTGAAGATAAATTTACACACTTACTGTTCCAAGATTACTTGCTGCTTTTGCTGAAGTAGATGGAGTGAACTCTACACTGTATTATTCAAAATTCATATCAAGATATATGTGGAAATCTGGATCAGACTACCTGGCAAACATATTCTAAAACAGTGGTTATTAACCTTCCTAATGCCGTGACCCTTTAATACAGTTCCTCATGTTGTGGTGTCCCCCAACCATAAAATTATGGCTCGGTTCCTAAGACCATCAAAAATATGTGTTTTCTGATGGTTTTAGGCGACCCCTGTGAAAGGCTCATTTGACTCCCAACAGGGTCATGACCTACAGGTTGAGAACCACTATTCTAAAATGACATATTTATTTGTCATTTATACATTATTTTTTATTTATTTACTATTAATCAAATTTATATGGCCAGCCATCTCACACAAAGTGTTGCAGCAATCCATCAATTTAACTGTTAATTTATATAAATGCCTATAGTTATTGGTTCTACAAAGATTAATTTACACTCATAATGGTATTGACAAAATTTATATTCAATAATTAAACCAATTTGTGTATTTCTTAAAATAATACTAAAGGAATATAATTTTAGTATATTATGAAATACTTCAGTATTTTGAAATTAAATGCCATTGTGGCATTATAGCACCAGGAAGAAAAGCTAAAGAAATCATTCCCGCTTTTTTCCTTTGATAAGATAATTGCTTACATTTTTATAAAGAAGCAGAACAATGCTTTAATGCTCAGAATGGCATTAGATCAGTTAATTCTTTTTTCTTTTGTTTAGATTTGATCACTACATGAAAAAAGTTCTTTGTACTAAAATTCATTTTATCATCCCACAATTGCTAGGTGAATGTATTATTTAACACATTGTTGTCATTTGTGTTAAAGAGCAAACATAACATGTTGACTACAATCATCGTTATTGGATGTTCCAAAGAATCAGAAATCCATAAATATCTGATAGACCTTTGTGCTCACAATCCTTTCATACTAGATTTTTTTCCCATTGAAATTTCCTCATTGAAACCAGTTGGGGAATAATTGATAAATGTGACATCACAACTCACATAAACTAGAAAGAAATTATGCTTCCTTCCACTATTTGAAGGAATCATCAGAGGTAAGAGCTCCTCTTCAAAGGCTCAAATTCTTGATATTTAGTAGGAATATCTAATGCAGTTTTATAATTCTAGCCCACAGTTTCAGGCATCATAAATTTGTAGTTTTAGAAAATATATATTTAGAAAATATGTATTTTTTCCTATGTTTATGTTAGAGTATTTATTTACTTTTATTGACATTATTTATACCTGTTGGATCTAGTTCATTAGAAGACAAAGTAGTTTGTTCTAGGAGACTATAATTAAGGGAAATAATCATATTTATTCAAGCTTAACTTGTAGCCTTCTACATTGTTTTAAACTATAGAAAGGTTCAAGCAATATCTTCCCACATTCACTTTGATCTTCTGCTGTCCAACAAAGCAGTCATTCATCCCTTATGGTGTTCACTTGCACGGTAAGAAGTAGCTTGTCTTAAAAATCACTGTGCATATAACTCTTATAACTGCCGTGACATATGGAGAGCAAAACACAGCTTCATCAAAATTGTTTTATGGTGTTTTGAATATTATACTGTAACCCAGACATTCATCAAAACTATACTGTAGAACTTTTCCTTGATATACTTGTTCCATACCTGAGTCTCAATCCCTTCTGACCCTGATTTGTTTGTATATTTGTGTTTATATGTATCTGTAAGAGAGAGAAAGAATAAGTGTGTGGTATTATTTTTATTCATATATTATTTCAAAATTATCTTTCTGGTCTTTTATGGCACTATTATATTATGCAAAATTGACCCATGTGTAAAATTATAATAACAGTTCAAACTGTTGCTGGTTTTTACATATAAAGTTTAAATTCAACACATTTTATAAATTGCTTTATTTGAATGCCCTGTTATATAGATTCTTAGGAAATAAGAAAAGCATTGTCATCTCTAGGACAAGCGATACCCATGAAGTTTTTGTGAAAAAATATATTTAATATTCTCAAAAAAATACTTGTCCATATTAGGAAATGTAAAATATGACATATCTAAAGATTCTATTAGAAGTTGATCACTCTGGGTTGTTTTGAGGTGTATTCATGTTTACAGTATTCCTGCTCAAACCATTAAATCTTTAATTAGTCACAATTAAGTTTCAATGAATATCTTCTAAATGTAACTAAATATGAAACCAGTATACTCATTGATCCCTTTTCTTCTAATAATTAAGAATATTATTAGAACTAGACTGTTAATTCTAAACTGGAATTTTTCATTCATAGAAAAATCCAGATTAGTAATGACTGGTATAGATAACAAAACAGATGGGCTATGAATTTAACAATGGTATAATAGAAGATCGGTCTTAGTTTTAATGTTCCCACATGTACTTACTGGATGTCTATTTGCAATTTTCAACCAGTCCAATTTAGTTATGATCTGTGGGGGCATTCCATTTTTTTTCAATAGCATTTAATCTTTATCTTGACTTTTTTTTTAGTATAGCATGTTGATCAGATGTAACAGGAAACCAAGCTTCCCAATTTTTAATGATTACAGACAAGACTGATTTTTAGCCTTGGCACTTCTACAGATGAAACTCGAAAAATTAGAATATCATGCAAATGTTCATTTATTTCAGTAATGCAACTTAAAAGGTGAACCTAATATATGAGATAGACTCATGCAAGCAGATAGGTTCAAGCGTTGAGTGTGGTCATTAATGAGATGATTATGTTTAAGTCATGAAAATCCAAAATCCACAATGTCAGAAAAATTAGAATAGTACATGCAATCATAAAACAAGGATTGTACATAGAACAATATCAGACCTGTGAAAAAGTATAGCATTCATAGTATACTCAGTACTTGGTTGAAGGGCCCCTTTTGCAGCAATTCCTGCATTCATGTGGTGTTGACATGGAAGCTATCAGCTATGCACTGCCATGAAGTGTATGAAGGACCAGGATGCTTCAATAGTGGCCTTCAGCTTCTTCTGCATTGCGTTTTCATCTTTTTCTCATGCTCATTCTCATCTCATGTCTTCTCATCTTTTTTTTTGGCAATGCCCATAGATTCTAACATGGGGTTCAGGTCAGGTGGGTTTGCTGGCCATCAAGCAGTTAATCCCACGGTCATTGAACTAGGTTTTGGTGATTTTTTGCAGTGTGGGCAGAATGCCAGAGTCTGCTGGGAAAATGGAAGTCAGCATTCCTAAAGCTCGTCTTGCCGGAAGGCAACATGAAATGCCCAAGAATCTCCTGCCAGTAGACAGCTGCTGTGCCCTGGACTTAGATGAAGCACAGTGCGACCAAGCACCAGCAGATGACATGGCTCCCCAATCAACAGCAGACTGTGGAAAAATTGCACACTGAACCTTCAAGGCATCTTGCAGTGTTGTCTCTCCATTCTTGCTCCTAGACTCTGGTCCTGTTGTTTTCCAAATGAGATGCAAAACTTGCTCTCATCGGAAAAGAGAGGACTTTAGACCACTGAGCAAACAGACCAGGTCTGTTTTTTTTTAGCCCAGGTAAGACACTTCTGACATTGTTTGTTGTTCAGGAGTGGCTTGACAAGAGGAATCGACATTTGAAGCCCGATGTCCAGGAATCTGTCTGTTGGTGGCTCTTGAGTGCACTGACTCCAGGCCTCAGTCCACTCCTTGTAAAAGTCCCCAACCTTTTGAATGGCCTTTTTCTGACAATCCTCTCCAGGCTGGTCGTCATCCTGGCTGCTTGTTGCACCTTTTTCTCTACACTTTTCGCCTCCCACATAACTGTCATTAATGGTGCTTTGAATACGAGCACTTTGGAACATCCAACTCCTTTTGCAATTAACTTTTTGAGGCTTCCCTCCTTTATCGGAAGTGTCAATTGATGTTTTCTGCACAACTTTCAGAGTCGAGCATCTTTCCATGATTGTGTTCCTGCTGAATGTGTGGTTCCAGACTGAGAGACCATTTAAAGGCTCAGGAACCCTTTGCAGGTGTTATGGCTTAATTAGCTGATTAGAGTGGGACACTAGAATATTGAACCTTTTCATAATATTCTAATTTTCTAAGATTGTGGATTTGAGGTTTTCATGAGCTGTAAGCCATAATCATCACAATTATGACAAATCGCAGCTTGAACTATCTTGCTTTGCATGTAGTGAGTCTCTCTCATATATTAGGTTCACTTTTTAAGTTTCACTACTGAAATAAATGAACTTTTGCACAATATTCTAATTTTTCAAGTTTTACCTGTACAAAATGAAGAAATCTACACTTGACAGAATAACGGAAGTGTAAAGGACCTTGGAGGATTTTTAGTCAAACCCTCTACTTAAGCAGGAAACTATTTCAGACAAATGATTGTCCAATCTCTTCTTTAAAATCTCTAGCAATGGAGCATCCAGAACTTCTGGAGGTAAGTTGTTCCACTGATTAATTGTTCTAACTGTCAAGAAATGTCTCCTTACTTCTAGGTTGGTTCTCCTTGATTAGTTTCCATCCATTGCTTTTTGTCCTGCTTTCAGGTGCTTTGGAAAATAGGTTGACCCCCTCCTCTTTATGGTACCCTCTTAAATCTTGGAACACTGCTATCATATCATCCTAGTCCTTTTCATTAAAGTAAATATACCCAATTCCTGCAACTATTCTTCGCGTGTTTTAGTTTCTGGTCACCTATTAATCTTTGCTGCTTTTCTCTGCACACTGGTGCAGAGTAGAGACATACTTCATTGAAATAGACTCTGTTTACTGATTACATATCAATAATATGACCTATAGTTTTTACATTTTCTCTGTTCTTTTATGTGTTTCAATGGAAGGAACTTTGTTTTAATTGTAATAGTTTTTCTTTTAATGAGGCATTTCACTTCACACTGTGTATCTTTCTCACTCAGTTATCATGAACATAGCTATGACATTAAAATAAAGTAAAGATACCCTTGAGTCATGTCTCAGATTCTGACCTAGGTTTAGATTTCAGTTTTTATTTTGTTTGAGAATATTAAAAATAGTTTCCCTTGTTAAAAACTTTGGTAAGGAATAGTAATGATCTACCACAGAAGAAAGGTTTCCCTTTGGAACATCTCTGCAAAGTTACATCAATTAGTCACACGATATAATTAATACCTGAAATTAATCATTTCACCATGTATTAAAATCGTTCCAAATTTTCAGTCCAAATTTTCAAATATTTCCTCTAAGTTTTGGATCATCTCTTTCCTTCTGTCTCAAGTATTTATGCTGCATCCATTTAGAAGCAAGAGCTCACTGCTGTAAGTGCTAGAGAGAATTGGAAACTAAAGAATTCTGCAAATAAAATGCTTGGGATATACTGAATTACAAACTTTTAAAGTTGAGATGAGGAATAGTACAAAAAAAAATCCTTATTTTTCCTGATCATAAAATATTGACCTCTAGTTTGAAATAAAAATATTTCTTTTTAGTAGTACCACCCTGAATAATTTTCCCAAAAACAATATATATTATTTTTAAATAAAATATCTGTGAGATTTTTTTCTCTTCAGTTCATGAGCATGCTTCAAACATGAACATATAGTACATTCTAGCAGAACTCATTCACATCTGAAAATTAAACTAGCTCTTCTCGTCTCCATAGCCTTGTATTTTCTCAGTTCCTGGAAAATAAAGAGATTTAGTTCTAAAGTTACTCAGAATTTCATGAGGCTGCACTTACTCCACTCTGTTTGGATATGGTAATGCCCCTGATAACAGCAACACAATAATTAATAGCAGATTTTGTCAATTTTCTGCTTGACAAAATCCTCTCCAAGCTTCACCTACATCTTTTCCCATCATGCAAGATTATATTCTTTATTTTCCTCTTTTTCACCCTTTGCAATGCATCCCAATTTGATATTCAAAGACATTCAGCAACACCTTCAATGGATAATGCAAACTTGAACTCTGCCTGTTGTTTATTCAGCCACAAAATCTGGTGAGTATTTCATTGTTTTCAATCATTTCTTTCAGGATCCTGCACATCATTTACCCTCATCAGCATGCAATTGGTTAAGGAAAAATAGCACAAGTCACAATATACTGTCCAGACATTATATGTAGAATTGGAGCAGGAAATTGCAGCCCTTGTCTAACAAATTACAGGTTTTCAAAAGACATTTAAATCTTAGCAGGACTGTCTATATCACAGCATTCACCTTCCTCTTGGCAACAAAATTACTAAGCTAAACTGTTCCCTTGTGACATCACAATGAGATGTAAAGGCCCTGTCACACTGCCCAACGGATGCAAAACGTTTGTAAAAAGGACACAGCGGATGAGAAAAATGTTC
>BHFT01016116.1:6128-81414 GCA_004320025.1 Laticauda laticaudata
GGGGGGGACTCATCAAGGAGAGAAGCAACCTTGAACTAAGGAGAAATTTCCTGGCAATTAGAACAATTAATCAGTGGAATAGCTTGCCTCCAGAAATTTTGGGTGCTCCAACACTGGAAGTTTTTAAGAAGAGATTGGGTAACAATTTTTCTGAAGTGGTGTAGGATTTCCTGCCGAAGCAGGGGGTTGGACTACAAGACTTCCAAGGTCCCTTCTAACTCTGTTATTCTATTCTCAGGATTTTTTTTTCTTAAAATTTAAACAATGTCTAGATGATTGCAATTTACACCTGTTATTTTTTTTACCTTGGCTTATATGGCTATGAAAAAGAATTATTGACCAACTATTTCACTTTATTTATCTGAACACAGCTACGTTTGAGTCCTTAAACAAGAAGAGAGGCTATTTTAATTCTTCAGTGTTCCATATTATTATTGATCCAGCAAACATTTTATTAAATGAGTATATCAGAGTTGATTACTGTTCTCTTTGACTGTTTGCCTAATTCATGCATGCAATACACCCTGGGAAATTATACACAGTAGTTTGGTAGTTTTATTATATCACTCTCTACAAACATTATTTTGCTGAGAACGTAATTAGTCACATACAAAGCTACAGGCCTTTAAACTAATCCCTGCCATCTTCCTGTATTAATTATGCATTCCTTCCACCCCATCCCCCAGTCCTTTTTAATTTATTTCCTCTATACCTTTTTTATTGTTTTAATCAAAATAGAAATTAAAAATAAAATAGACCTATCTGGAAGCCTATTAGTTGGAAGTCTCCCCCAGTAATAGTGTTCCCTAGCCTAGGTATGCATGCCCTTGTGTGTGTGTGTGTTTGTGTGTGTGTGTGTATATATATATACATATGCACACACACACACTCCTAGGTATGCATGCCCTTGTGTGTATGTACACACACACACACACACATAATTGAAAGTGGCCTGATAATATATTCTCTAACCTCTGGCTGAGTTTTACTCCCCCTCATCTTTGAATTAGCAATGAGCAGGTTCTTCATTCATTTCTAAAGAAATAACTGATGAAGGTGCAAGGGGAAAATAAAACACAAATATCACAATCAAAAAGTGGCTGCTTTCTTTTACTCATTTGAAAAGTATTTTTCCACCATCAAATTCACTTCGCTTTCGCTGCTCAGTTTAGGATCAATGCTGTTACATCTTCCTTTGAAATTACAGGATTTTTCCAAGCCCCTCAGGTTATAAAAATACCCGCTGAGCAGAATACCCTAAGCATTCTTTCATCATAACTCTACAACTGTGTTTGCTCGGTACTTCCTATCGTGCCTTTATAGTTTCTATGTTCTTAATCAGAGAAAGGAAGAAAATGATTTAGCGCTCCTTGCCTTCTTACTTTTCTCTTGCCTTATTTTTAACTTACACAGGCTTCCTGGCACTGCATGGCAACCTATATATGTTGGCATGTTGTTCAAGTCATAGCAAACTTACACATTTCATCACAAAAAAAGAAAAAACAAGATCTCGGTCAACATCCAGCTTGAGTATCCAAATAAAAGTCCAGGATCATTTCAATTCTGAAAAGCTTGCTGTTTATTGAGTACATGGCAGAGGAATGGCGAGGTAAAAGTAACTGAATTTCTAAGGTTCACAATATTAAATGATGGATTTCCCAGCCCACCCCCCAGGCTTCCATGTTATGAAATGTATTCCATTTCATATAAACAAGTTATCTTTCTTATGGGAACCATCTGCCTTCTTCTGCACACCTGTTAATCTGACCTTGAAGAGTTTCCAGAGTCTCACAAATTTCCATGGAAATGCAGAAGTTTTGTTTCTCCGAATTAACCCATTCCTAGTCAACATTTTCCCCCCCCCCCTTACTCTAATGACAAGTAAAATGAAGAGGCACATAATACATGCTTCACTCTTGACAATCTCATTGGCAAGATCAATGGACTACCTTTAAACAATGTCCCTTGCTAATTCGTATTTTGGTATTTGCAATGTATACTAGTGAATGAGCAACACCTTCTGAGGGACACAGACAAGGACTCAGATTCTAAATCTGCCTGTGGAGAAGGTGATCCAGAGAAACCTGTGGAATGTCAGCCTCAAAAGGCACAAACCCAAAAATCACCTGAGGCTGATTAAGCACTGGCACCATCTGGATAGTTGGAACAGTCAGATGATGATGATGACAGTGAATTTGGATTCCCATCCTCTGCCAATAGAGTGGAGAACAGAACAAAGACATTCCATGGGGCTTCTTCCATGAAAGAGAATAAATCTGATCAAAGACAACTGGCTGCTATCTGAAAAGAGCTGTGGTGGCGCAGTAGTTAAAATGCAGTATTGCAGGCTAATCCTGTCCACTACTAACAGTTTGATCCTGACAGGGCTCAAGGTTGACTCAGCTTTCCATTATTCCAAGGTTGGTAAAATGAGGACCCAGATTGTTTTGGGCAATATGCTGACTCTGTAAAGCACTTAGACAGAGCTGTAAAGCAGCGTAGTGGTATATAAGTCTAAGTGCTAGTGCTAGTGCTATTTAAAAGGCAGACCTGCCCCCTGTTTTTCTGGTGGAAACAATTGTCTGATCTTCTAATCTGACACATTATTCCTGTGATTCCTGAAACCTTGATCTTTGGACTGGCTGACAAACCTGACTTGGCTCTCTGAATTTAGGGCTGGATTTGGACTATTCTTATGTGTGGTCCTGTTGAAAACAAGACTACTCAGGCAAGCTTCTGAGTTTTTGTTTTCAGAGACTGTGTTTTGCTCTATATTCCTTGTCTGCTATAATCTCTTCAGCCTTGAGTAAATGTCTAATTCCTATTGCAACTATGTTTGAGTGTGTAAATGAAAGAGGACACTTAAGCTAGCAATAGATTTTCACTCAATACCATCAAATGGTAACAATGAATGTTCCAAACTCAAATGCCACCATGCATCCAAGCCAATTTGCCACTGCTGCAAAAACGCCACTGATGGAATTCTAAATAATTGAGCCCCTGACTCAATCTTCAAACACCTGAACAATAACCTAGTTTTTGCAAATCATTCCCGAAGTATTTTATGCATTCACCAGGGCAGAAAGATGGAACAATGGCTACATGATAGATCCTTGCTTTACTGGTTCAGAAGTGAATGCTTGGACTTGCATCAAAATACCATTGCTGTGCAGTCAATTAAATGGGAATGGGATTGGAAGTGGTGCTTCTTACTTTCAGTCTGAACATTAATTAACTCTGTCCTTCCTTCTAATGCCATAGTGTGAATTAAGGGGTTGATGGGCAATGGCTTAGTAAAGAGCAAATGCAGACATCTGCTATCTATTAGGGATTACCAGATGCACACCAGGCCTGATTCTTGTTCTATCATCCATACAAAGAACCAAAAGAAAGAGGACATTTCTTGAGAACTTGCCAGGCTCATTCTTGAGGATCACAATAGAGCATCCTCAATGGATACTAAAATTCCCTTTCCTTGCCATCCTAATTATAAGACTTGGACATGCCAATCAATTTGTCAAAGGACTTGTGATGCTAGGAATGAGGCCGGGGGAAGCTCTCCTCCCAATAATCTTGTAGAGTTGTCTGATCATCATCCCTGTTGCTTTTCAAACCAATATACTCATTTGATGAGAACTGTAGCCTGTCTCCAATTGCAGCTGAATGCATAATGGCCTAGTCATCTCCTGTAGAGATCTATTGATCCAAGTCCTTTTCTGACTGCCTTGACTAGAGAAAAAGAAATCTGTTATTTGGAGCCCAGCATGGGCTATTGTTGGAAATATACTGCAAATTACTCCCTCTCTCTTTTATTCCAGTGATGTCATATGAGGGTCCTGACAGAATTCATGGAGGACTATCTCAGCAAACAAGATAGAGAACATTAATGAAAGGGGGATCCAGGTTTTGCTGCCCGTATTGCACATACAAATTAAATAGACTTATATCAGATTTAATGTATGCAAACAGCAAGCATTTTCATACCTCTGCAAAAATGATATTAAATTGTTGGCAAAACAAAAGGAAAGGTCACATTAGCAGCTTGGTTGTTTTTATTCCTTCAACAGAGTTTTTTTTAAAAAAAAACTAGAGGGAACAAAAACCCATTACAAAAAAAGAACATTCTGTGTATCAGCATATTTGTGTTTCTTTCAGGTTGTTCATGCAATGAAGTTGGCCTGCATCTTCTGACCTTCCTAACAGATAATTTGAGGGCTACAATGACCATCATCCTCACACAGCACTGCCAATGAAATATGTTGGGAAGTTTAGATTGAAATATAACTATGGAAATTCACTTTCAGTCATGATCATTTAACCAAGTCTGAAACTTTTCGTCAATGACTATGGAGATCCTCAATCATCTAGGTCAGGGGTCTCCAGCCCATGTTGTGATGGACTGGCATCAGTCCATCACAGCATGGCAACAACTGTGCCATACAAACAAGCAAAGTCCTATCAGTGGGATGTAGACAGCATGTGAAACCATGCCCCCTCCAATCTGCAGAAAAACCAGGGATCAAAAAGCCAGGGATCAGATTTTCCAATTCACTGAACCAGTAATTAAAAATGAAAAAATTATCTACCAGTTTGCCTGAACCAAGAAAAACCAGTAGCAGCCCACCACTGCCTACAAATGGGGTCAATGCCAACGATATCTTCTTTGGCTTAAATAGTGTTTTCTGTTTAAATAGCCAGAGCAAAGTGGCTGAAAGAACACATGTCTTCTTCGTGGTAAGCCCCAATGAGTTTAATGAGACTTATTCCCAGGCCAGTGCTAATTGGGATACAGCCGTTTTCTCACCTGATGTGTGTAGCTCATTGCAAACAGCCCTGATTACAATCTTGGCAATGCTATCTTGTCTGAAGACAAGCTGTGATTGATTCAATCTCCCCTTGGTTTTAGGAACCTCCAAAGCCACCAAGCTTTCCAGGTCTTCATTGCTTTCTTTCAATTCTACCAGGAGGATTTAAAAAAAAACAAACTGATGATCTCAGAAAAACCGGATGATCTTTAAAAAATAGATAACCCTGAAGTATTTGCAAAAGCATCAGGAAACAGAGTCTCTAGTATGTTTCAAATGTAAATATCTGGAGGCACCTCTTTCAAATACGCCTGATTTCTCTTTTGATGCATGCTAAATACTGCTCAATTGGTGCATCGGTGTTACAAATCTAAATTCTAAATCTGTATTTATTTCTGAAGTTGAAACACTGCAATTTCCTGAACAGCAACACACAAGCAAACCTTGTGAAAGGTGGGGAAATAATGTATTCTACCCCTTTTTGGAAAACTCTTTATGAAAAAGTCTACGGAGATTCTTGGTCTTCCAGGTCATGGTTGTCCCAAAAATGTTTTCTCAAGAGGCAACTGGGCTTTCTTTGTTTTTCCTTGAAGACATTTCATTTCTCATCCAGGAAGCTTGGATTCAAGGAAAACCAAGGGAAGTCCAGTTGCCTCTTGAAAAAGCATCTTTGGGACACTTTTGTGAAAAAGACACTTTGAGGCAGAAGAATTCTTTCATTTCTCCTCCTTTCTTTACTTAGATGAGATGAAGCAGACTTCCATAATCTGGTTCCCATGTCAAATGACCTATTGCTGATTAATCAGATGAGTTTTATTGTCTAGTGATGTCTTCTAGTGAATAGAAGACTAGAAACATCATATTAATGTTTAAGCAATGTAACTGTAGCTTTCAGCAGCTGTCCTGGGATGAAGTAGTATACTATTAACTTAGTTACATCAAAATATGTGCAAATGTGCCAGGCAAACCCAAACCATTCATTCCTTGCATGTTAATGCAGTGGTGGGCATCTATGATATCTTTATGATTTGTGGACTTCAACTGCCAGAGTTCCTGAGCCAGCATGGGATAAACCAACCATAATGGATTACTAGGTTGAACCAACGGCTCCTCTAGCATGTGATGCTGACCTCCTCATTACATACCCATCTTGGAAGTACCCTTCTCATAGATTATATGTTGAAAATGTAGCACCCTCCATAACTCACTCTGCCACAATATTGCTAAATCTTGAACAAATTGTTGGGCTAAGTTAGTTTTTAAATATATAACTGAACTTTTGGCAACAACATAACTAGAATAACAGAGTTGGAAGGGACCTTGGAGGTCTTCTAGTCCAATCCTCTGCTTAGGCAGGAAACCATACACCATTTCAGACAAATAATTATCCAATCTCTTCTTAAAAACTTCCAGTGTCAGAGCATTTACAACTTCTGGAGGCAACTTGTTCCACTGGTTATTTGTTCTGTCAGGAAATTTCTTCTTAGTTCTAGATGGCTTCTCTCCTTGATGAGTTTCCACCCATTGCTTCTTGTCCTGCCCTCAGATGCCTTGGAGAATAGCTTGATTACCTCTTCTTTGTGGCAGGCCCTTAGGTCAATATCTGCTACCAAGTCACATCCCCATTAAATAAGAGGAACACCAGAATAAGAGTTCCAATAGACAGATGGTCCTGTTCTTACAGGGCTTGCAAAAAAAAGCATTCCATAGAAGGCAACAGCACCTAGTCAAAAAATCTGATCTTGAAAAATCTAAGCAGGATCAAGCTTGCTTAATGTTTCGATACAAGACCATCAAGAAATCTTAGCAGCCTAACCCAGACAAGCAATGGTCAACCACTTCAATGTTAACCTCCAGAAAATGATTTTCAAGAACATAGGTATATCAAAGTATAGGTTAAACTAGCATGAGATAATAATCAAGGATTCCAGTTGGAGTTACTCTTTTCTTTACCAGTAATTTGTGTGTGTGGGTAATATGAGGAAGTTAGCATTCATATTAGAATGACAGTTTGGGAGAATCCCCAGCCCTTTCAGTGAAAGCAAATCCTTTGGGCTTGTTTGTTTGCAGGAGTTTATTGACAGTACTAATGGTATTTAAAAAGGAGACAGAGATGTCAGTATTACTGTTTAAATGTGTTGTAATTAATCTGAAGTATGCTTGAGGGAAACTAAGCTGATGGGACCAAAGCCATAAAGTTTGTTTGCTTATTACAAGATGTATTGTAATTATAATTTCTCCTGGATCCCATGTGGCTAATAGATGTAGGACACATTTGGGTTTTTTTTTTATGTTGTTGTTTTCTTTGTCACTGGAAGCTTTTGCATACAAATGGCAATTCTGCCTATCTGTATAGATTTATTACCTTTGGTTAGGATGACCATACATACCAGTATGTAATGTAGGAAACCCCTGATCTGATTCAAAAGCAGTGTGCAAGGCCATCTAATTAGGCTTGAAGCAGAATCCGTTGAGATTGAGTATGTCAAACTTTTGGCTTCTGTATTAATCATCTCTGTAGGCTACTAGAATGTTCTTGGAACATTTTTTTTTTGTTTAAAATGGTGATATTGCATCAAGGACCACTTCCAACATCCCTGTGGCTTAAAGTGGGCACAAGCCACAGAGAGGGTTCCACAATAATGAGAGTAATCACCATTGGTTTAGATTGGTTTATTTAAATTATCTGCAATGTTCAGAGCCCGTTCTGTTCTGTGACAACTTTAAATCTATTCTTGCTAAACTAGGGAGAAGGCACAAAGGGAAAAAATATATAAAGCTCAAATTTCAACTTCCCACCATTATCATGATCATTTTAGTCGAAGAATTCGTGCCGATATTTGTTATCCATACATTTCCACCATGAGCTTTAAATCTGGCAGCTTGCTGGAAGGATTGCTTTAAGTGCTTAAACATAATATGGGATTTTTCTCCCATATCTATTCTTGATTAAAATGCAATCAGGTATTGGTGTGCTTAAGGCTTAATAGGCACTCAAAGTAGATACATATGTCATTTAGGGACAGATTAAGCATCATCGTTCATGCAAGCTCTCAACCCAAGGTTTGCATGTAATTAGGAAAGAGGAGTCAAATTGTGCCATTTAATGCTGGTAATTTTGCTTTGAAAGTTTTGGGTTGTGCAGCTCTTGAAGGACCGAGCAATTTATCTTTTTGTGGTGGTGGAAATGCCTGGGTAGTAGTTGGCTCTAGACAGAGGAGCAGCACTCATTGATCTGTTTTATAAAGTTAGATCCCAGAAATGTAAACATGGCTTTGTATAAACTATATTGCAGTAGAATTTACAATTTTTCAACCCATTCTTTTTAAAGCGAGGGCAAGACATTTTGCTACCTAGGTTGAACTGAAGAATTCCCTCTCCTATTATATTAATAGTTCTTTGTTCAGTATTGAAAAGGGACTTTATGTTCCCCACAATAACTAAAGCTTTTGTTAAGTTCATTTTCCCACTTCCAGGCTATATTACAAAGTACAGAATGATAGAGTTGGAAGAGACCTTGGAGGTCTTCTAGTCCAACCCTTTGCTTAAACAGGAAACCCTATACCATTTCAATCAAATGATTGTCCAATCTCTTCTTAAAAACTTCCAGTGATGGAGCACCCACAACCTCTCCTGATTAATTGATCTCACTGTCAGGAAATTTCTCCTTAATTCTAGATTGGATCTTTGATAAGATTCCATCCTTTGTCCCAAAGGTGTTTTTTCAAGATGCAACTGGACTTTCTGTTTTTTCTCTGAAGATGTTTTGCTTCTCATCCAAGAAGCTTCTTCAGCTCTGAACAAGCTTCTTGGATGAGAAGTGAAACATCTTCAAGGAAAAACCAGAAAGTCCAGTTGCCTCTTGAAAAAGCACCTTTGGGACAACCATGATATGGATGATTGAGAAGACAGTCATTGATAGTCTTCCATCTTTTACTTCTTGTCCTGCTTTGGAGAGTAGGTTGACCCCTTGTTCTCTGTGACAGCCCCTGAATATTATTTCATTTCATGTCTGACCAGTCCTTCACTGTTTCTAACTTTGCCATTGTCCATCTGAATTATACAAGACTATGAGCCTTCAGTAGGTCATTCAGAACACCTCTTCCTACTTAATACAACCAATGGTGGTCTTTAGAGATTTGGGTCAGAATTGGACATTTGGAGTATTTTTTTGGCCAGAAAATTGCAGCCATCCACAGTTTTGTAGAACACCACATGGGGCAGTTACTTACACATAAATGGAATTCCAATTTCATCCCCATTAATTCCTGATGTTGGAAAACAGAGAGGAAAGGAAAATACAGGAAAAAATTTTTGGCTTTTACAAAAAGGGAGTCATGGACTCAAAATGAAGGTTGTCATCATTTCAATGTTGCTTATAAAGCAAAATTCTGCCCTGGGTTTATAATTTTGCCAGAAGGACTATATCTTTCCCTTATTTTCTTTGAGTAGCTATGATTCTTTATGCCCAGTTGCACTACATTAGTTGTTCAAAAAAAAAAGTGAAGAAGCTGGGTTCTGAAGAACTTCAGTGATAAAAATGGGAGTTGTTCCAATCTGCTCTTATGGTCTTGCCTTCTCCTCCTCCTCCTCCCAGTCCAACCTTTTCTGATTGAGCGCAGAGCAATTCACTTTAGTGGCGCCCGCTTCCGCTATGAATGTACTGCTTGTTTCATGCATACTTATTTACTGTGAATAGTAAATTGCGCATCACATTTTATTTGCTGAAACCCATGAAAATGTGGATGGACAAAACTGCTGATTAGCTCAAATTTGTGAAAAGCAAGTGTGTTGAAAGGAAGAATGATGGCAATAAAATCTGTGCATTTACATAATCATTGGTAACACAGATGTAGTATCTTCAAAATAGCAAGTAATAGGCTTCCCATCTGTGTTTCTGTTGTTTAAAAAAAAAAACAACCCACAAGAACTCCATCCCTTGCTTTCTGGAAGCCTGATTTGTTACTTTTGACCCTCATCGTGGTGTGGCACAAATTTTAGCATCCCATTACACAAGTAACAGGAAAAGAGTTATTTCCTGAAGTAGTTTGGGCAATCAGCACAATTCACATCAAGTATAACATATACCCTGGGTGGAAAGGGGTAGAAATTCTTATCAGTCTAAGATACTTCAGTGGTAATTTTCTGTGTGCTATAGGCAGACATGGCTGTAGAATTCTATGCAGAGCAAGTGTTTTCATTTAAGAGGGTAGCTGTCCCTCTCCTTGATTAAGTGTTGACTCCAAGTTTGCCAAAAGGAGAGATGTCTATGGAGATTCTTAATCATCCAGGTCATGGTTATCCCAAAGATGCTTTTACAAAAGACAACTGGATTTTGTTTTTTTTCCCCTTCTTGAAGATGCTTCATTTCTCATCCAAGAAGCTTCTTCAGTTCTGGAAGGAACAAAGAAAAGAAAAACAAAGACAGTCCATTGCCTCTTGAAAAGCACCTTCAGGCCAAATAAGGAGACTCTCAATGGCTTTTCATGACTATGTTAATACACAGAAGTAGCACCTCTCCTTCTGCTCTTTGCTCCAGTCATTCAGTTGCAGCCTCTTGTAGAGAAGATATTGAAGTAACCAGGACTGGAATCCTGCCTTTCATTTATTGAGTCCATGTCTAGTGTATAGTCCATGTGAGAGGAGAATCCACTGTACAAAGAGTACCCACAGACAGGTATCTAAACTCCAAGAGATTCATTTCTTAAACTGATGAAAAGTCTGAATTTTTGAGCTCTGTGTGATGTCACATGGAGGAAAGAAAAAGAAGCAAGTTCTCCAGTTGTCTTGTAGGAAACAGGCCAAAGAGGAGAGCCATCTTGTCCAATCAGAAGAAAGCAGAGTATAAGTAGTCCTTGACTTACAACAGTTGGTTTAGTGACTGTTCAAAGTTACAGCAGCATTGAGTAAAGTGACTTATGACCGGTTTTCACACTTATGACCCATGCAGCATCCCTATGGTCATGTGATCAAAATCCAGATGCTTGACAACTGACTCATATATATACCTGTTGCAGTGTCCCAGGATTACATGATCCCCTTCTGGGACCTTCTGACAAGCAAAGTCAATGGGCAAGTGAGATTCACTTAACATGTAAGAAGAGTCCCTTGATGTAATGGTGTGCAGAAATGACCTTGGAAGATAGAACGAAGAGCTGCAGACTGGACAACCACCATATAAAAAATTCTGCAAAAACAAATGGGGTATGGGAAGCATTTCAGATCCCCTCTATTTTTCTAGAGAGAGATACTTTTGGTCTTCTAAGGTTGCATTAACAGAATCATACAAGGTTGATGTTATCCCTTTGAGATAGTCCAGACAAGATGCACACCCAGGAAAACTAGCTTTATCTTTGTTGTAAAGTTGTAAAGTGTTGTAAAGTGAAGTTACCAGGCAACCAGACGGCAGCTTGATTGGATTATGTGACTGATTGTTTGAGGAAGGAGGAAAACTTTTACTTTTAATTAGGTGAAAACCACGAGAAGCTTCAGAGCCGGTTTTCACCAAAACTGTGCCAATACAATGTATCCAATAAAACTAATCCTTGAGGAATCTACCAGCCTTCGAGTTCTGTTTGCTATGGGATTATTACTTGGAAAGGCTGACACTATGATGATGACACATTGTCCATCATGATTTGTCTGCTTTAAATTCCTTTCCGCTCTTTGGGTTTTTCCACTAAATGTATTTGCCCTGCAAACCTTGAGGCCCCAGAATCCTGTTTTCTTTCCTTTTCTGTGCCAAAGTTTCCATGCCATTGAGGTGCTTAAGATAATCTTTTCACATTAGGTGGAACACATTATTGTATAGTGATGTAAAAATAGATGTAATAAATATAATAATGATAATATTCTGCCACAACCAATGGATCAACACTTGGCTGATCTGGGAATAAAACAATCCCTGCACTTGTATAGTATAGTAACAATAAAAGAAATATCCCAATAGGACAATTTACAGATCAAATGACAATAGCATGCTCAGTGAATGTGACTTATTATCTATTCATCCATTCATTTGCAGAGTCTTTCTTAATCTCTGTGCTTGAGGGGAAGAAGAAACTAATTATTTAAAAATGAGATATATTTATTTATTCAATTTCTATAGCCACCCCTCTCAATCCAATTGACTCTCTATATTTTCCCTATGATAAGAAAAGATTCACAGAAGCCAACTACTTTTGTGTTGCATACTCACAAGAGAAAACTGTGCTGGAACTTCACTGAAGTCTGTGCAAAGAGGCGAACTTTGAGGATATAGAGTTAATCTTAACACTCCTGTGCAAATTCATTCTGACCCCAGAGCATTGCTGGGAATTTGTCACTACATCATCATAGCCATCTTAAACCACCATGAGGCCAAATAACATCACTCCACAATTAGTCCTGGAATCCTGAAGATGTTTTCAAAAATATGTGCTACACAATAATTCTCTTGCTTCCTCAAGATCCAAAATTATCTTGTTTACTCAAGGGGATGCGGTTACTCAGCCTTTTGTTTAACTTCAGCAAAACAGGTATCAGACTGTGGTGGAATCCAAAAAGAAATATAATGTGGCACCATGATATAAAAAAGATGTTGAGACTCTAGAATGAGAAACAAAGTTGATTAGTGGGTGTTCTGACCAAGGCTTCCCAATACCATAATTAAGCACATGCTTAGTTAAAACAAATCTTGTTTTATTTCAACGCTGGGAATTATTTTAATTACCAGCTGGTAATGAGTCCCAAACAGTCCCTTCAAGATAAGAACCCACCTTTCTTTCCTTTGAATTGCTGCCAACAACTAAACTGCCAAATGAACTATAACAAACCAGCCAAAGTACAAAATCTACACAGAGCTTCAAGAATTAATCTGAACAGAATGAACGACTTTGCTTCCTGCAAAGGTTTATCACCTTTGCCTGTCCTTTATACCTCTAAGACTTACTCCCGACTCATCCCTTTTGTCTTAGCTGCTCTTGCCTTCTAGCAGCACTGTACACGCGCACTTGGAACAGGCTCCCCTTGTTCCTTGGCCTTGCTGCTGCCAGCCTCCAAAGGCTCCAGAGTCATCACCCCACTCCCAGATGGTCCTGGCCCCATCTCTGCATCAGATGCAGGACTCTCGTCTGAGTTTTCTCCAGACTCCCAGAATGGTCCCTGTTCTTCCCCACTGTCCAATTCTGCTGCCATCTGCACAGGCTGCTGGCAAACCACAACACTGGGCTGGAGGTTAAAACATACTAAGAATGGTTGCAGAAATTGGATATGTCTAGTCTAGTGAAAAGAAGGACTGGGATGATATCATAGCAGTCTTCCAATATTTGAGAGGCTGCCACAAAGAAGAGGGAATCAAGCTATTCTCCAATGTATCTGAAGCCAGGACAGGAAGCAATGGATAGAAACTAATCAAGGAGAGAACCAACCTAAGGAGAAATTTCCTGACAGTGAGAACAATTAATCAATGGAACAACTTGTCTCCAGAAGTTGTGGGTGTTCCACCACTGGAGGATTTTAAGAAGAGACTGGACAACCATTTGTTTGAAATGGTATAGGGTCTCCTATCCGAGCAGGGGTTGGACTAGAAGACCTCCAATGTCCCTTCTAACTTGTTATTCTGTTCTATTATTGCAGATACTGAGGGTTACAGGAAGATGAATTTGTACCTTGTTTATTCACATTCTCAATGGTCATCTTCAGGGTCAAGCAACAAAAAGAATCCTTCTATTTCCACAGCAAGGGCATGAGAAGATACTCCATCTAATCATATTCTCAAAGTTATTCTCATATCCTTGAAATTGTGGTCACATATGTTGATGAATTCTACAATCCAGGCCAAATAGTTATTTTATCAAAATCAATAACCTAAATGTTCATGAATTTGTCTAAAAAAAATGACCAGGGTGACAAGTGCTTTTTTCTCAGGATAATTGTAGCTTCAGAATTTTTACAAAAAAATGTCATGCAATTGGGTGACCAGGGGATCACTTCAGTGGTTGCTATTACCCTCTCCCACACTTATCTTAAAATGGCAAAAGATAATATCTAGGTGCTATATAGGGCAATCTGGTGACCACAAGCTGTGCATCGCTGGCCTTTGGAATAAATAAAAGTTAAAACTCATTTTAACTGGTTTGGTTAAATAGCATGGTGTGACAATAAATAAACACTAGGAGAAGAAATGCAGCGGTACATACTTTAATTATAATACAATATTGTAACTATCTGACAGTGCTTTCAGGGACAATCCTGAAGCCATTTTGAAGGAACACAGCAAGACCGAACTGCTTATCCCATTACCTTGAACATTTCTGTTCCCTTCCTTGTTAAGGCTGTCTAAAGCTATTTGTGCTGAACAGTGGATTCTATGACATTTTAGGAGATAGAAGGGAGAATATGAGCTGAGGAGGCTTGGAAGCAGCACAAAAGGCATGCAGAAGACGAGAGAAAAGAAATGATTGCGACTCAAACAGCTGCGATCAGACAGATGAGATCAGGAAAGCTTGCATGGAACAATGGATTATGGGTGTATCTTAACATATATAATTGAAGCAGTGATTTTTCTTTTCTTTTGAAACCCATCCCACTACTGTCCTGCATTGAATCGAACAGAAATGATTCCTTCCTATTTCAAGCTGAATGGAGCATCAGTCGGTTGGGTCATCTATTACCAGGGAGATGCACTTCTATAATACAACAGATTTAAAACAGGCAAGCACACCAACAAAGTACAGAAAGAATGTATTTAATCAGGATATTTTGGAAAAGGAAAACCAAAATGCCCAGCTTGATGAAAATGTGGTGAAGTCCCTCCAGAGATATCTCTCAGTGGAAGGGTCAAAAATGTTAGGATGACTGCAATTGAATGATCAAAGTCTATGCCCTTTTTAATGTGTGTGTGATGCATGGTGCATGTTAAAAAAGAAGGGGGTGTGGATGTGGTGAATGAAGTCTGGATTCCTAGGAGGGAGAGCCTGCATACTGGACTAACAAGAAATAATGCAGTTCAAATAATTTGTGTGACAGGAAGAGGGTGAAGATGGCTCATCTCGAAGGTTCCCAGAATATAGGCTTTGTGTAACTGGTTGTTTGCTTTAGTTTTAGTTAGATTATGTCTATGGGCATGGAATGCTAAATCTGCTTGGAAGAAGCATGTGTTTTTCTTGGCTTTTGGAACTTGAAAATGGGACTTTAACAACATGTCTGCCAAAAGTTGAGTTGAAACCCACACATTTCCAAGTGGCCAAGGTTGAGAAACATTGCTGTAGGTGAGTCTTTCCTAGCCATTCAACAACCGTTGTCCTAAAAATTCTCCAGCTGCAACCTAGATCATGCTTGAAAACTTTGACCCACAAATCAAGTTGTTCTGGATTTGTCGTCATCATCATCATCAATCATCATCATTACATACATCTCTTCCTTGTTTTTAATCTTTCAATATTACCCAGTTTTTTTCAGATACATCTCTTCATTCTTTTGTGTTTCAAATTGCTGTATTCCAACCATCTTCCAGAGTGGCTTGATGCCACTAGTCAACTGGTATATTTCTTTAAAGAAACGAGATGCCACTCTATTATATAAATAAGACTCTGCCAAATTGCTCCCCCCAAAAAGCACAGCAGTGCTTCATGCTTCCCAACTGCATCACTTTTGGTGACAGTGGAGACCTTGGAGATGAATGCTCAAAAGTGCATGACTCTACTAATGCATTGTGAAAATGAAGTGGAATCCTCTAAATAGAATACAGGTGTTTATCCAGGGAAACGTCAAACTTATTTAATGTTGGGCAACAGATATCCTGGAGTAAATTGACAATGGCAGGGTGGAGGAGAAATGATGCATCTTTTGATTGGAATTCAAAGACCACAAGGAGCTATTTTTTTGCTTGCAAACAAAGTCATCTGTGTTTGGTAATCAAAACATGTTTCTGGTGCCAGATTCCTTTCCAGAAGCAGTCATGCATGACCTTGCTGGCTCATAAATATTAGTTGCTTCATAGGGGGTCCTTGAAGACAGTGTCATTAGCATATGGGAGATTTGATTTGCTTTGAAAGAAACTGTCAGAAACTTCAACTCCCAGCCCAAGACATGCAAGCAAACATCTTGCATAGCAGTCTGCCTTCCACTGCAATGTTCTACAGTCATTTTTCTTTTTGAAGAGAGACAAATCCAACTTCTTTATTTTAAGTGGGATAAGTCAAGGATGTATGCCACGTATTTCTGCTTTCTGATCCATAATGCAAATACCTGTAAAAAGGAAGGCCTTCATGCCAAGCAGAGATAATAGGATAGTGCCTTTCAGATATTCTCTAGGGATTTGAATGCCTACTGATGGAATGGATTTAGGGATTTATTTTGGGGTCCCATCCAGTATTATATCTGAAATGTTCAAGCTGGGACTATCATTGAGTCTTCACCCCAAATAGGCAATAGTTTTGAAGGAACCTACATTTCTCCAGAGATGATGTTAATCTGATGCTGATGTTGAGGTTGGTTTGACTTTGAGTTGAGTTGAGTTGAGTTGAGTTGAGGTTGAGTTGAGGTTGAGGTTGAGGTTGAGGTTGAGGTTCAGGTTGAGGATGAGGATAAGGATGAGGTTAAGGTTAAGATTAAGGTTAAGGTTAAGGTTGAGGTTGAGGTTGAGGATGAGGATGAGGATGAGGATGAAATTGATAGAACAACCCAACAAGGAGTCAGCTATCTGATCAGAGTGGGCAACTGATGTATGGGAAGTCCTAAACTTCAAGCTACCTCATCTGTTGCAAGTCTTGTTTGTTCCTTTATCACAAAATATTTCTACCCTGCTCTTGTGCCTGAGTATGAGACATTTGTGACAAATTACAACCACCTCATGATTACAAACACCCCAAAGTTGGTACAGACATTCTGAAGCTCCTTTTGCATCAGATCTCAAGATGTGCTGTCTTAAGATGAAGGTGGTATACAGTTTCTTGCTACCTGCAGCCCTCCCAGTTCAATAATTATTTAAGAGAGGGAGGGAGCAAGAGAGAGAAGGAGAAAAAAGCTACTCAGAAGCACTACACATTTTGTCAATGTGTTCATAGATGATATGCAAATGTATGAAGATAAAATGTGCATGGTTTGCAAACAAAGCACTCAATATTATGGAAGCTCTGACTTCAGAAAAGCTACTAAGGTTTACTAATGAGTTGTCACTTTTGTTCCTGTGTTGCAGAGAGGCTGCCTTTCTACCAAGCAGGGTGCCACACACAAGAGGGGAACTACAGGTGAAAACCACCACTGGCAGCTAATGTCCTACCTTCATTGTTGGCAGATAATCGTATTAGTTTTAAAGAGAGCATATGTTACAGTAACTGGAGCAAAAAGAACCAGTCTGCCCACTAATTCAGTCCTATCTTAGTAGAGAAATGGGCAATAGCATGTCTTTTGGGACTGAAAATATATGTCTTATGGCTGGATTAAGTTTAAAAATCACTTTACTTCCTAACATGAACATAAAAATAAGATGAAATGAAAGAGCATGTAATCAACAGAACAATATAAATTCTCCTGGTTAACCCAGGTAGAAATACATTCTATAATATTTTGAACATTCAGCCAATATGTCCACCTTACTCACCTTTGATGTCTATAATAAGATTGACTTCCCTGCCTTTAAAGCCATGGAACCCAAGCTTTTATTACTTTAGATCTATTTATAGCTTTTTTAGCCACCTGGAGATGGTGGCTATTTTTGGCAGGACATATCAGGATGTGGGCTTAGACCAACTAAATGAAATATGTTCAGCCGTTACCAGTCTTTTCCTAGCGTAGGTCTAGTGAAAACTCTAAGATAAAGTATCTTCATGCATTTCATTTGTAACTTTTAATTGGACTATTCAGGGGAGACCCATGGGAGAAGAATGAAGAGGTGATCCAGCAATCAGTTTCTGTCTGTTTCTCAATTCTGGTAGGAATTGAGAACTCTAGGATCTGAGGGGCCTTTGGTTTTGTCATCAGGGCTAGTTGATGTTGTCAAGTTAGGTATTGAAATATATGGAAGAAAGCAACCAAGCTCAGAGAGTGCCATGTACCTCTCATTTCAACCCTGAGCTATAAATATTCTCCTTTATTGATACTCTATGGTCTGTATAAAAGCCATGGTGATGCAGTGGTTCAAATCAATGGTGGGATTCAAAAAATTAGAAAAAAAAACAGAACTACTGGTTTTGTGGGCATGGCTTAGTGGACATGGCTTAGCTTGGTGGGTGGTGGCTGGGTAAGGATACTGTAAAATCTCTTTTCTCATTCCACTCCGGGGAAAGGATGCTGCAAAATCCCCATTCCCTCCCCTCCCCACTAACCTGCTTTCCATCTCTGTTCTCTTGTGCAGGGCAACTAAAGAAGACCCAGCCAATCAGCTGGAATTCAGGAGGCAGAGAAGAGATGGGGATGGGGCCAGTCAGAGGTGATAGTTGCTGGTACTCCAAACTACTCAAAATTTCCACTACTGGTTCTCCAGAACTGGTCAGATCCTGCTGAATATCATCTCTGGTTCAAATGCAGTATTGCAGGCTAATTCAATGCTCACTGCCAGGAGTTTGATTCTGATCAGCTCAAGGTTCAATTAGTCTTCCATCCTTCCGAGGTCAGTAAAATGAGGGCCCAGATTGTTGGGGGCAATATGCCAACTCTGTAAATACTTAGAGAGGGCTGTAAATCACTATCAAGTAATATATAAGTCAAAGTACTATTGCTATATAGTCTGGACCTGTGCATCTAACTAGATGCCACAACCATCAGAGGCCTTGAAAAATAGTTTATCCTAAGTCTTCTTCAAGGATAAACTCTTTGAAAATATTCATTAGTCTTTCCCAACTTTGGTGCTTTCCAGAACTGTTAGAGTTCAATTGTTCTCCATGTCTAATCAAACAAGAACAGCAGACCAGAGCAAGGGAAAGATATTCTAGAAACAAAGAATATCTTTACATGCCTTTCTCTCTGCTCTTGCCAAACCTAAAATGAGACTGATTGATCCCTGGTCCTGTTGCCAACACATTGGCAGCTGATTAGTGAAGTTCCATTGATGAAAACCAAAAGTAGTACTGTAAAAAGGATTGGTAGAAAATGGGGCTGTAATATTTCAATTCATACACCCCAGCAATTGCCAGACAGAAAAGCATTTTTGGTTGACATAAGAGGTATTGGAGTTTCTTGAGAAACCAACTGATAGATTGCAAAGGCTCAGGATGAAAGTTTATTTATTCCATTTTTAATTTTCACCACTCCATCTCAATTCAGTTTCAGTGCTCTCAACATTCTATGTGATTTGTTTGACTTACTGTTCTTGTCATGTCCTGCATATCTTAAATTGAACATATAGGTAAAGGCTACTTCATAAAGAATCCTACCTGTTCACATTAGCTCATGGTTCACTGTTTTAATCTTACTTTTGTTTTCTCTCTGAAAATGCTTATTCTACGAATGGTTTGAATTTTTCTCTGTAACATAAATGAAGTGTTAATAAGTTCTCTAATGTATAGACCACTAGACTTTCTGAGTTCAAAGAGTCCATTTTAGTTTTTCCTTTGCAAAATGTCCAGCCTCAGAAAGAAAGTCTGTATTGGCAGTAACCCAATGAAGGTTCTATGCTTCCACTGAGAATGAGCAGAAGTCTCAGACCATTGCTTAGATAAGAGTAGGCTGCCTGAAGTTCTCCAGATGTTCAGCTGCACATGCTGCTAGAGATAGATGGTGGATGTTGTAGCTCAACAGTGTGGGCAGACTCACATATTGTGCATCGCTCACTTAGAAACCAGAGATATAATTAATTCATATTCTCTCCCTGTGGAAAAAAATCAACCCTATCTTCCTCGTTCATGGAATCTGATGAAATCAGATAGGTTAGTCAAAAAAGAATACCCAATACAAAGATCCAAAATAGATTTATATGAAACCTCAAGATGTTGACAACAGTTCTGGAAATTGTAGTCCTAACTCATATGGAACATACGACAGTGATGATGAGGTAATCCATTCAGTCGTGTCTGACTCTTGGCAATTCTATGGACCAGATCTTTCCACATCTTCTGATCTTGCATTGCTTCTTTGAGTTTTTCTATGCTCTGGCTGCTATCAGCTTTGATGGTGTCTAGCCACCATGTTCTTTGATGGCCTGGATTTCTTTTCCCATACTAGAGTGATGATGTCTATCCTAGAACACACCATGATTTCTCAGGCTTGCTACTTATGAATATGAAGATCAGGATATTCCAGGAGTGAGAGAAAGGGGAAACCATGTCAGCAATTATTTTTATTCCTGTCACAGTCCCCTCAACACTCACCCAGTGTTACTGCCTTTTCAGTTAATTATATCATTGCAATTATATTTCTGAAGCATCAGCAGAGTTTGATTTGATTTCCTGAGTAAACCCTCATCTTCCCCTTTTGCGCTAATTGAACGCCGTGCTCTTAAGAGGATTTCACCCAGGCAGCTGTACCTTAATGTCTTACAGCAGGATTTACAATTTTGTATGGATTAATCTGGATTATTGTCTACTTGATTGAAACATGACTGAGTGGAAGACAGACGAAAACAGAAGGAACCGTGTCCCGGATTCCGGCGAACCAGAGCAAACATTCCTGTTTAGAAATATGATGAATTAACATTGAAATGAAGCCCCAGGCAAGCTAAGAACTGTGTCACACTTCAAGAGGCACTTGGGTTTTCTAGAAGAAGATTGACGTTTAATTCACACTGAGTATGAAATAGTGCCACAAGGATATTTGTACAAGAGATAAAGTCAGTGGAAGGGGTGTGTATGAGAGAGAAAAAGTAATCACACATTGCATGTGATTTTTTTTTTAAATAGGTAACCAACGGAGCAGCTCCAGGCTGGACTGTGTGTTTGTGTGTAAGAGAGAGGAAGGGGTGGAATACTCACCAAGCAGGATGGGTTAAAGCTGCACTAGATTTTGCACTTTTTTTTTTTAAGAAATCTCAAAATTCACAACTCAATTAACTTTTTTTTAAAAAAAAACATTCCTCTGACATTGAAAAAGAAGAGGAACATAGAAATGCAATGCTAGACAGTCAAAAAGAATCTGAAAAAATTATGATAGATATGCTACTTTATCTGTGCTTGGTAGGTCTAATTAGTTCCCAAGTACATCACACAATTTCAGGACAGTAGACAACATTTGGAAGTTAAAACAACATCCTAAAAGGAGGACATGAGAAAGCATTTTTATACTGCTCCCAAGAAATCTACATGCGCCCATCAACGAATCCAGAAGCCCAGAATGACTCAATGGAGATTCCCCCTTTTAGAAATCCCCCATTGAAGGCTTTCTGGAAAAGAATTGATGTTTACCAAAATTGCAACTGAGAAAGTAGCATCAGTTTCCAGAAGGAGATTCCGGAGTTCATGGATTCCTATCAAAAAAGCCATCACCCAAATGTATCTTAGGAGTCATTGGGACAAAATGAAGAGTTGCAAAACTGATCTCAGTACAGGGCAGGTTATTACAGGAGAAAAAAGTCCTGTTTTGTCAGAGCATTTGCAGCATGACTACAATTATGAGACAACCCAGGAGCAAAACACAGCACACAGAGACTTAGACATTTAACAGTGGTTAAATGTCTTATATAAATACAAGACATATATTCAGAAATATACATGATAGGCAAATACATGAAAAGCAATCTTCTTAACTCTACATGGAGAACTCTGCAATGGTTACAGGACACAAGGAGAAAGAACATGCCCTCTAATGGCTGTCTTTATAGAGGTATTTCTGTCAATTTCTGTCTTCAAGAGGTAAAACTTCTGTGGATCCATTCTTCATCTTAAAAGGTCACTGCCCATGCTTATGCTGATTCAGCCTTATTGCATTAGCCTTATATTGCATCCACCTTACATTGCATTGGCCTTACAGCGACTGGTCAACTCTTAAATTTCAATACCTTAACACTCCTCCCATTTAAAGCTGAACAGTTGATAATCCAAATGCTTTAACATAGTCCTGAGATCAGTTTCCCTTTTACAGCCTTTTTAACATAACATTACAGTATTTACTGTAGAAACCCATTAGGTGAAGATCTAATTCTCTGGAGAAAGTTCTATTCAAATGTCCCTGTTCTACTTTTATAAGTTGCTTTTGGTAAGATGGCCAGTTGTACAAATTTAATAAATTGACAAATAGCAATGTTCAATGTTCTGTTCTCCATACCTCTTAGAAATGTTGCTAGAGAAAGAGAGAAAAAAAGACAAGATGCAAATGTCTACACCCAACATCTGCTGAAAAAATGTGCAGTTTTGAAAAAATACTTCACAAGAAAAAAAATTACAGAATAGACACATTCTTGAATGCTTGCCATGTGAATACAGACCAGATTCAGAGTAATAGGCAAAAACTTAGTCTAGACCCTGACAGGGAAATGTTAGCAATTGTAAAATCTGCAATCACTGCAACACTGATAGCTGGCAATCACGAGAATCCAAAAAGAATGGAGAAAGAGGGCGGCTTATGCTCCGTGTAATGATTTGAACCAACCACTAGTTCTTTGGCTGCAAAATGTGACTTTGGTTAATTATACTAGTCATACTGCTTACTGAGAAGAGAGCTTTGGCTGCTGCCTTCTATTCAGCATGTCCCTGCAAATGTCCATTCCATAAATCATATGGTGAAGGTACTTTCACACTGGAAGCCAAGAAATTTCATAAATGAAGCCAAACCAGACTCATCTGATCAGGTCTCTCTGCCAACAAGTTGTTAGCAAGGCTGCTAAGCTTGTATACACCCCAATTCAAATCCATTCTCAGCCATAAAAGCTCAGTGTGGGCGCATTTTGCCAATCACTAATTCTCCGTACAACCTATTAACCTCATCGTGTTGTTATGAAATATGATGGAGAAGATCTTGTGCATGGTGCTTTGAATTCCTGGAGGAAAGTTCATTAATTAGGTGTCACTGATTTAGCACCAGCTTCTGGTAAGTGTGTGATACAAAGTTTTGTTTTTTCTGCAACCTGTTCCCTTGTACAAATTGGAAAATAAATTGGTTGGTAGAAGGGAAGGAATGAAGAAGAAAAGTAGATTCACTCAATGCTCAGGGTTATCTGATATAACAAATGATACTATGAAAATCTTATCCTTAATCTGTTCTTCTAATGAACTTTCAGGAATTGGACCTCACTAGAAGGAGCAAATCTAGATGTAGGTCATCTATAACCTGTCCTTTGGAAGATCCATGCCTGACTCTGAACACTTCCTAAATTGTCATCTTCCTCTCAAATTGTCATCTTCCTCTCCATTGAGTAGAATGAAGGGATAGAAAAGATTTATGTCTGCCTGTATATCAGGCACAAAGAATCAGAACCATTCATAAGGTACAGAAGACTTATTCAAGCCTATAGACAAAAATCTGGTCAAGTAAAGTTGAACGTTAAATTGGCATCAGATAAGGGTCAATGGAATTCAGGAGAGGTTGGACTCTGACAGCTTGTAGGAATGCAATGACTCTAAGCTAATGACATGTTTAACTCCATCCCCCAGCACTGCCTGCTCTTCTTCTACACTAAACTGGCTGAAAGTGACTTTTCTGAGCTTCAGACAGGATGGCTTTTTTTTTTTTTTTACCCCACTGGAAATGCTACAAGAGATTGAAGCTGAGATCTTCTGTTAAATTCTTGCATGAAATGTCTCTTGGCTGTTCTTGTGGATTTTTTCTTGGAATAAGGGATGAATTTCCTGAATGTGACATCCATTAAATTATCAATCATTTTAATTTTTGATTGGAAGCTGCCCAGAGCTTGTTATTAGACTGGTGGCTATATAAATGTTTCAAATAAATAAATAAATAAAACCAAAAAAGAAATAAGCTGCAGAACCATTTTTCTAAACACAACATAGAAATAACATCTACTGAGCAGTTGAGAGGTTCTAGAATTTGACAGTCATCTGAACCCTTGTAGAGCAATTGAGTAAACTTCCCTTCCAAACTACCTTGCCTTCGAGGATATTGTGTGTGTGCTCACATGTATCTCATTGGGTGTGCATATGTATTTACAAAAATAAACCTAATTTTTAGGGGAAACCCTAAAATTGTTCTCCAAATATCTGACAAAACAGTTTTTCTCCATCATACTAGCAACTTTGAGAATGGCAAAAACAACAATAAAAAAGACTTATTTAAGATTCTGTTTCCTTTTTCTTCCTCCTTCTACTTCTTTTTCCTTCTGAATCATGTCCTTTAAGATCGAAGACAGGCAACACACTAGAGCAGACATGTCCAACCCATAACTTGTAGGCTGCATGGATCCCTGGACCACTAGCAGCCCCACAAGATTATAAAAATATAAAAAAATACAAGAAGTGTGTTATTTATATACATTAACTATGTTATATATTTTATATGAGACCCAAGTCAATTCCTCTTCACTTGATGAAGTCCAGGCCAGCCAAAAGGTTGGATAACCATGCTCTAGAGCTGTGATGGCAAACCTATGGCACGTGTGCCACAGGTGGCATGCAGAGCCATTTGTGAGGGCACACGAGCCCCAGGCAAATTTACTTCACTGCGCACATGTCAGCTGGGAGGTGCAGTGCAGGTAAAGGGGTGGGGGGAATCTCATGCACATGTACAGGGGGCATGGGGGGCATTGTCTTCTGGGTGCTGGCACTCAAGCACACGAGGGCAAGTGTACATACAATGTTTGGCACAGGAGTCCAAAAAGGTTAGCCACCACTGCTCTAGAGCCAGTAGACATATCTAGAATTTAAGAACATACCAAGGGAATCTCTCAAAATGGCATTAGTGAAGGAGACCTAACCATTCCTCAAATGAGTAATTCCAGAACACCTATTCACCCTGAAACATTGGTAGTATGGAATAAGCTAGAGTACCTGATCTATTCAATATTGTCTCTCATTTCCCCCCATCGCCTTCAATACTTCTTGTTAAAAACACACAGGACTATGCCCGTATGTTATTTTTATTTTCTCAAGATGCTGGGGAGAGTTTTGTAGAAAGCTTGCCAAAGGCATCCTTGTCAATTAAAAGGATTTTAGAAGATGGCACTTTGCATAGCAACTTACCCGCTTCCTGTTTATTTATTTTTAATTGAAAAACAAAGGCTGGAGAACAGGGAACTCTGTGGGCACATAAGGGTTATCTTCTGACACCATATTGTGTGTCTTGTTACAGATTGGATGTCTGGGGAGACTGTTCAGCTGAAGAATGAAAGATGATATTGCAAAGGAAAGGAGTGTGGTAATTAAAAATTACTTATTTACACATTGGTAATTCAGCATAAGCTCGAGTAGTTGAAATATTCAATACTATCTTTTAGGAAATGCATCAATGGCACTAAACTATCCATTCACATCAGTCAGTTCCAAAAGGTAATCTGCAAAGCCAACAATGTAGTTTATCTTTTTTTTTAAAGAGTGAAATTGAAATTCAGAATATCCCAGATGATTAATTCAATAATTTCCTACGACTGGATCATTGATCTCAATTTCCATTTGTCTAAAGTTTTGTGCCCAGAAATTCTTGCTATGGGCTCACTCCAGACAAAGCATATCTGTAGTTAGAAGAATGTTTTGGAAAGCTAGTAAACTGAAAGCTGAATCTTCAAAATGCCATTTCCTTTTTTGTTTTTCTTCACTTCCTTCCCTCCCCCTCAAAAAACCCCTACTCTTGAAAGTGCTATCGTTTAGAAAATGAAAAAGTTTGTATTTCATTTGTTCAGACTAGAAAATTTTATTTTATGCCAAGGCATGCACACAGATTCACAATCACAGTGGCTGAAACTAATGAAACATCCTTTTACAAAGGGTAATATCTATATTTATCTATAGCTATATCTATCTATCTATCTCTATTTCAATTTCTCTCTCTCTCTCTACCTATCTTTGTCCCTCTTTTTATCTATATCATCTATCACTATATCTATCTATCTGTCTATCTATCAATCTCTATCTATCTGTCCACACACACAGAGAGAGAGAGAGTTTTGTGCTTTCCTATTCTAATATGGGATTCAATATTTCTAGAAACCTTTAAGCACTCTGATCAGAATTCATCATAAGTTAATACAGTGCAGTGTTGTAATTAAGTTCAATAATCTCATTAAAGCTTTTAATGAAATTGATTAATTTTATAAGGAGTTGGCGGGGGATCAGAGGCGCTTCTTTTTTAAGCAGAAGAGACAATGCTAGAAGATTACAAGCTATCTTGGTGATTTGATGCTGAAGGTCTCCATGCTCAGTTTCTCCCAGAGTATGGATGTACAATTGAAATTTGTTGGGAATGGATGTTTCACTTTTAATATTCATGTTTGGAAAGTTATGGGGAATACTTTTAAGAAGGCTCAATGTATGCCAGGCGCAAGGAAACAGATCCATGCATGCATAGTTATATTCAAGCTAACTACTTTATTGTCTTTTGCCTATGATGCAGGAATCTCCTGAGGCTGCTTGTCTTCCCTTGGGAACAGAAAGATATCATGGAGCTTATGGAGGATTGGATCCCAGGTCTCCTGTGCAGCTGTGCAACTACTCAAGACTAAAAAAAACAATATTTGTAGCTCAGACTTGAAATGAGGGGTCCTTAGTGCTCTCTGAACTCGCTTGTTTTCTTTCAGACGTTTCATGACCCAAACTAGGTGACATGGTTGGTGCTAGTAGCAACTAGTACTGATGATGTTTGGGTAATGAAACATCTGCAAGAAAACAAATAAGCTCAGAGAGCACCAAGGACCCCTTGAAAATAAGATTATCCCAAAAGAGTAGTTTGCAACCCAATTTTTGATCATGAAACCATCTTTTCAGAGAGCACCAAGAACCCCTCACTCAATCCTGATAGCAATATCACTTAGATTTATATACTGCTTCACAGTGCTTTACAGTCTTCTCTAAGCAATTTACAGAGTCCATATATTGCCTCCAACAATCCAGGTCCTCATTTTACCCACCTCAGAAAGATGGAAGGATGGGTCCACCTTGACTCAGTGAGAATCAAACTGCTGGCAGTTGGCAGAATTTGCCTTCAGTACTGCATTCTAACCACTGGACCACCACAGCTAATTTTATGCTTGATCCCTCTTCCCTGCCTGTCTGTGCATTTCCCTACAATGTACTTTGTATTGTCATAAAGTAGATATCAAGAACGAGATTGAACTATTTTGAATGAACCATATTACTTATGCAGATTGTCATTAAATGCATGATAACAGGCTGAGCAAAGCAAACCAGAAGATTAAACAGTCTATTAAGTATTTTGTCTGTGAGCTTGAACATTGGTATATAAAATATTAAGGTCTGGAACTGACACTGTGTCCACATGTTCAGCTGACTCCATCTTTGCTTCAGGTACAACATCCAGCTGAACTCTGCTGTTCTTTTTGAAACCTGCGTGGATACAAGCTGAACGCACGGCACTGAAGCATATCCTTTGGAGAGAGTAATAATTTGAAAATTGATACAAGCATTCAAGTCACATTTCTCCATTTGTCTCTAATTATCTTACAAATTATTTCTCATGCCAGGGCAGAATCTGGCTCAGTTTCTTATGCCCTGGTGGAAAAAACTAGAGGTGAAACCTCTTTTGTGTGAATACATAAATTTTGGAAACAATTTGAAGGACAGGTCACTTTGCTTTGGTCAATGGGTGGCCACTAGTTTATCAAATGACTTCAAAGAAGCCCTTAGAATACTTCTAGTGGTCAAGAGGTTCTTCTCACTATAATGCAAATGCTTTTCACCTGTTCATGTGCTATTTTCTTAAATGCATGCAAAGAATTATAATGCTTGGAGCCATTCCCAACTATAATTCAAGGTCTTCTAGATTCAAGCTTGCTTTGAGAATTCCAGAAAAGAAGAGTATTCCTGAAGGCTATCTGACTCACTGACTTCACTATTTAATATAGGTGAATGCTAAATGCTTTTAATAAACTGATGTGGCTAAGTAAAACCATGGGATGTAGTCTGGAGGGGGGTATCTAATGCTTTGCCATTTCAACAGCAAAATAGTTTCAGACCATGAATAGCAGCAGATAAATAATTTAAGCATATATACTACCCCACAGTGCTTTACAGTACTCTCTGGGAAGTTTATACTGTCAGCAACCTTGCCCTCAACAATCCAGGTCCTCATTTTACCAACTTTGGAAGGATGGAAGGTTGAGTCAACCTTGAGCCCCATCAAGATGGAATTCTGGCTGTGGGAAGAGTTTGCCTGCAAGATGACACTCTGCCACCTCAGCTGAGTAACGATATGGACATTGATTTGTGTGTGTGTGTGTGTGTGTGTGTGTGTGACAGAGAGAGAGAGNGGCAGAGGCAGAGGCAGAGAGACAGAGAAATGGTGAAGATGAATGCCTCCCACTTGGAAGCTTGAGCATTGTATATATATATATATACAACTCTTTCACTACAGTTCTTTAGCTTCTCTCCTTCTGTAGCCAGGTAATTTCAAAGCCATGTTCTTATAATGACACCTTCTCCTTTGATGCATGAGATGGTTGGCTAATGTTTTCCTCTCCCCTCGTTATTTGATATTTTACAACTGTCTGTCTATACACAGGCACCCAACATTATGAAAGGTATTATGGGATTGGTTTATGGCCCAGTGAATCCATGTACCTTATGAGAAATCCCAATTCAATTATACTTTTTAAAGAACTGTTTAATGGGCGATTAGTTTGCAGCACAGACTGCCTTCTTTGAGGGCTTAATTTGTGTATTTATTTGTTTTGCTATTTCATGACAACTTCTCAACTAATGAATGTGTCTTGGTAGAATCTTATTACACTCAATATAATAAATTTGACAATATTCATCACTATTGCTGCTTATGCGCATAGCTTGTTAGCTTGAATTCCATGTTCTTGGTTTTTAAAAGCTCAGAAGCTTACTGCTACACCAGGAGTGGTCAAATCATAGCCCAAATCCACAAGTCTCCAACGGGATCATTTTGTAGCTCTTTTGCTCCCCCAAATTTGATTTCAAAATCTCATTTTTATAGCTTTAATCATGACTGATTAATATTCCAAAGGCTCTGTTACTTTAAAATTAAGTATATCTGAAGTATCCCTTCCAGACCATCTACTTTAATGTCATAGTCACAGTAGTATTTTATTATTTTAAATTTTTGGTGATCTCCTATACAACCCATGTCACTTAACAAGAGCATTTTAAAGCAGTAAAAACAAACAAATTAAAAACAATAAATGTTACAATTAAAACTAGTGATATGAAATAATAGAAAAAATGTGTGTTATGTGAAGGCAAGCGATAACCATATTATCTAATTTTTATAGGACTTATTTCTACAGGAAATAAAAACTTATAGAGAAATGTCTGCTTTTGACAGAACACCTTTTTTAATCAAAAGGACTCCAAGGTTGAATATCCATTAAATAGAGTGTCATCCCAGTATGACACTTCTGGAACAGTATCCAGTCAAAGTAAATAACAGCTTCACAACTGTTTTACAAGTGTTTGGTTAAACTTATGTCCAGCTTACTTAGCTTTCCACAAAGATGAGAAATTGCCCTTCTGAGTACTTATAGACTGTCACCACCTCACATCAATGGAGAAAACCTAAAGAAGGTAGACATTTTTCGGTATCTGGGATCCCATCTGCAAGGCAGTGGTGACATCAATGGCAAGCTGTGAGCAAGAGTGTATTCAACCTGGATGCGTTGGTGAGAATGGTATGTTATGTTGTGACAGACGAATGCCAACCTGTCTTAAATCTAAGACTTACAAGACAACCATCTGCCCTGTTGCACTGTAAGGCATTGAATTCTGGGTAGCAACAACAGGATCTGAAAGGTCTCTCCATGCCATGGAAATGCAGATTCTCCATTGGATATTGGGCATCTCTCTTCTTGACCACAGCACAAATGACACCATTCGACAACATTTTTGTGTGGCATCAATTATAGAGAAGATGAGAGAAGGCCAGCTCCACTGGTATGGATATATCCTGAGAGTAGCACCTTCCACCATGGCCAAGACTGCCTGCCAATTAGAAGTCAATGTCTGGAGACCTAGCAGGCACCCAAAACAGAGACAGCAAGACACCATTAACAAAGATATACAAACTGGGAGCCTGCACCCTAGAGATGCAGCTGACTGTGCAAAGTGGTGTTCAATGCTCCGAAAAGCAGACGCTGCACTTGTGGGAATATGCTAGGAAGAAGAAGGAGGAGGAGGAGGAGGAGGAGGGGGAGGAGGAGGAGGAGGAGGAAGAAGAGAAGTTTTGCCTATAGTACATTCTGATAGTCTTGTGTTTTATATTTTCATATTTCTCTTACATTTAAAGCAGAATTATTTTTTCTCCCTACCAACTTCTATCAGACAGAAAATACTGGGTATTAAGACCTTTGGTGAGCCCAGCATCCACTCGGCCACTGAGTTATATTCATTTCTCACGGAATTACTGATTAGCTTACTAACACAGATATTTTCCAACAACATGCTTTTTACAGTTTTGTTCTGCCTGTCGAGCAAGCCATATTTCTCCACATGCCAAAGATCTAGGATGACTGACTATTCTGCTCCATTTGAAATAGCCTGCCAGCGTGAAACCATGATATTTATTTCTCTAAAATACACACTGGCTATTTGCTGCACCCCAACATAAACACATTTGGAGAAAGGCATCCAAAACTGGGGTCCAGATGCCATGAGTGGAGATTATGGCCTCTGTTCTGAAAGTTAATGACCTTCTCTTAATCCTAACCATCTGTCCTTTGGAAACAGTTGCTGTCACACAAAAGCCGAGTCCAACAGCCTATAGGTAAAAATGAAATTGTTTTCCATCATCACTGATGGGCAATTATTTGCCCTGTCACATTGGCAACCCTGTGGTCTAGTATGAATTAATAGGAGCTGACAAGATGTTATTACATGGCAATAATTAAAATATCGATGGAGATGCAGATAATTTCATCTGGCATCATCATCTATCACATCACGAAGCAAGTGCAAGATGATCAAATTCTTGGCCACTCTAGCTTCACAGAAGACAAGATTCTTTACTCAAAAAGATAGAATAAGGTTGCAGAAGCATCAATAGCAACAACAACTGGATGGTTCCCCTCCCCCTGGACAATTCAATTCCTCCCTCAGCTTCCAGCAACAAAAATTGGAATGGTCTATTGGTTGGCCAAAATGAAAATTCTTAACTGAAGTTAAAAAAAAATACAAAATATTATCAGCAAATTGGAATCGAGGGGTTATAAGAAGTTAAGTTAAAGGAAAAGACACACATCCACCTACTTTGTGTGACCCTTTGGATGGCAAAGTTCCCAAGTTGTTGAAAAGGAATTAGTCACAGATGGTGTCTGAACTTGCTTCAATTCACTTCACATAAGAGCAGATGGATTTCTTTCTTTTCTTATTTGTTTTTTTAAGTGAATATTGAGAAAGGTTGCTCTAGCTCCCTCTTCAAGGGATACACAAGTTCCTCTGACAATTCAACAATTTGTTTTTTCATAAAGGTAGAAATGTCAAAATGGGGGGTTGTGTTATTCGTATCCATGTATGCCAACATTTTCTTAATCACTCTGAAAAATGCTTCACATGTACATGCTTATAAGAACCCCACAGATCTCTTGCATCAATTAACTCTGATTTGATTTTCCTCCCTGCACAGAAATGACATAGATGTATCAAGGAAACACCTACAAGCATGCTGGCTGTCAATCATAGGATACAGTCACCGATACTTAGAATCGGAAAAGGTCATTAAAGCTCTCAAGTTCAACTCTACAGAAGAACCTAGACTGAAGCATCTCTGACAGCTTTTATTTGAACAGTTCCAGCCAAAGAGAATCCATTATTTCTCAAAGTAACCAGTCTTACTGTTATGAAGTTTTCCTTATCCTAGTTTTCCTTCTTGCAACTTAAGATCTTCTGTACCCTAAGCTCAGCTTTAATCAACCAATTATAACATTTGTTGGATGACAGCCCTTCAAGTACTCTCTCTCTCTCTTTGTCTCTGTTTCTGTCTGTCTGTCTGTGTGTCTCTATCTGTCTCTGCCTCTCTCTCTCACACACACACACACACACAAAATTTGCAACTTCTCCACATGGAATATTGCTGGAAGATCCTCTTTCTTCCCAAGGCAAATGTGCTGTCTGTTGGTCAACATGCCAACATGTTGACCAACATGTTGACCAACATGTTGACCAACATGTTGACCAACATGTTGACCAACATGTTGACCATGTTCCTCATGTTGGACGAAATATCCATCTGGGTTCATTTCCAAGTGGGGAGAAAGACATTGGAGATATGGAGGTTGATTGGAAAGGTGGTTTAATGGAGTAGAACCCTTAAGAACATGGTTCTGGTGCAGCTGAAACCTCTCTTGGGCCTTGCCCTTGAGCTTCCTGTTCCTGTGCAAAAAATGTATTCTTTTGGTTGTCAGACTCCCAGGGGACTATGAGGGGTAGGAAGTCATAGTTAACTTTGTAGGCTATGTCTCAGGCTTGGTTGAATCTTGCTGGATAATGCAATGAAGGGCAATTCCTACTGTGGCTGAATGGCTTTGGCCTGAACAACAATCTTCATCTTCCTGGAACTGAAGGTCTTTTGCCTTATCGATAAGCTGGCACCCAAATATTCTGCCTTTTTTAATATTTCCTGAAATATTTCATTCTTCTAGGAGAGTGGTGGGTGCTAACTTTCTACACTCAAAATGGATACAAAAAGATATTGAGCATCTTTGATATATTTCAAAATATATCTGAAATAATGGGAACCTGGACATTCACTATAAATCACGAAAGACAATATAGGGGGCAAATGGAAAATGGCCTTATTTTAGGGGGACACAAACCTTTTTTAGACTTTAGCACAATTCTGATCAAATATATTAGATTTACAGATATATCATGGAAAGATTTATCCTATAACTGCACAGTTTACCTCTGTCTTGCCCCAGGAATGTCCTTGTTGATATTCTATTAAAGAATGGTCTACAGTAACCAAACTTGTCTACATGTCTCAGGCAAGTACAAAGAAGATGGATGGCAAAAAATATGAAGTTGTAGATTTCAGAAGCAATTTCATCCATTATGGCCCAGGAAATCTTGTCAAGACAAAAATGAAATGTTTGTATTTTATATTTGTAAGGTATACTTCACTGACTACAGATGACAGGTCTGCTTCTAAGAGTATATAAGATTTGGAGCATCAGCTATATTTATCTGTAATACACTGATATTATTGGAGTATTTGTAGAGAATCATGCCACATAATTTTTTTTAGACCAACAAAGGATCTGTAGCTATTATGCATACTGTCAGCAGCATGAGCAAAGAGGAGTCTTAGACTTACTTGGGTGTGATTAAACTCCAAATATGAACCATCAGTGTGCTGCAGCTACCAAAAAAGCTAATGCAGACCTAGGCTGTGTTAACAGTAGGATAGAATCAAGATCACCTGAAGTATTAGTACCATTTTCTAATGCTTTGGTAAGACCACACCTGGAATACTGCATCCAAGATGATTAGTGACTGGAGGCTAAAGCATATGAAGAATGGTTGCTGAAAGTGGGTATGTCTAGTTTAATGAAAAGAAGGACCAGGAGTGACATGATAGCAGTCTCCCAGTATCTGAGGGGCTGCCACAAAGAAGAGGGAGCCAAGCTATTCTCCAAAGCACCTGAGGGTAGGACAAGAAGCAATGGATGGAAACTAATCAAGGAAAAAACCAACCTAGAACAAAGGAGAAATTTCCTGACAGAACAATTGATCAGTGAAAATTGCCTTCAGAAGTTGTGAGTGCTTCATTAAGAAGAGATTGGACAACTGAAATGGTATAGGGTTTTCTGTTTGAGCAGGTGGTTGGGCTAGAAGTCCTCCAAGGTTCCCTCCAACTTTGTTATTCTGTCATCTTTTCAAATCAACATACCTTCCATTCACTATTTTCTTGCTTACTGTGAAATAGGTAACAATATCTTCAAAACCATGCATTTTTCTTCTGCCTGGTTGATTTTTTTTTTTAGATGACCCATCAGGATTGACTCATATTTTTCTCAGAAGCTCAATATAAATTTGTTGGCAACTTACAGATCATCTGGTTTTGCCAAATAATAAGCTATAAACTTCTTACCCATATCTTATCTCATCTTTTGTAGTGTCATTTTGTGCTTGCTTTTGACTTCTTTATCTTCAAAGTCATAACCACCTTTTGTAGTTAATGCTTGGTTTCAATTTGACAGTCAAAAGGGTAGACTTCCATTGTTCTTATGTGTTAATCCACAGAGTGTCATGCCCTTGGTAGAGACAGACTCTGAGGGAGAGAGGAACAACTGACAGGGAGTGGAGGTATGGCTCCCGAGGTTGTGGAGGAGGCTGGGGAAGGGCAGAGGCCAGCTGGGCAGTCAGAGGAAGAACCAGGCCCATCCCCTCTTCATCCTAGGACATGTAGGGAAGAACGGAGAAGAAAACAACTTGGCTTACAAGACAGGAAACGGCCATGATCCTCCTCATTAGTTGCAGCCGGGGAGAATAGTATATAAGAGACACATTACAACACAGTGTTGCCAGAAGCAAAGTGTGTTTTGGGGGGGGGGGCGGGCTGAAGTTATCTTGGCTGGCATCCTTCCAAAAAACTGTGCCTTGTTATCTCCTTGAAGTTGGTAATTACTTATCCTGGTCCATTGTGGAATTTCCTTCATTGTAGTTTGTTTTGGGTTTTTTATTTCACCTCTATCTGCTCATTAAGTTCAGACTGTATTGCTTTTGTTTAAAGACTATTTTTGAATAAGTTTTATCTCCAATTGAGAATTATTGAACAGTGGGGCCAAGCTGGAGGCATTAAAGGACATTTATTTATGTTTTGGATTTTGTTACATTTCTGTTACACTCTGGGTAAGACAGTGTTTCATGTTGTTTCTATTTCAACTGTTTTACTGTTGAATTAAATGTTTTCAACTTATTGATCATGACATTTGCTTGACTCTCATGGACAAGTGTAATAAGCACTCATAAAAACTCAGCAATGGTATTCAGCAGGTTCTGACCAGTTCTGGAGAACCAGTAGTGGAAATTTTGAATAGTTCAGAGAACCAGCAAATCCCACCTTTGACTGGCCCTTCCCCCATCTATTCTCTGCCTCCCATTGAGTCCCAGCTGATAAGCTGGGTCTTCTTTTGTTGCCCTGCACAGGAGAACAGAGCTGGAAAGCAGGTTAGTGGGGTGGGGAGGGAAGGGGGATTTTGCAGGAACTTTCCCTTATCATGTCCATCAAGCCACGCCCACCAAGCCACACCACACCCACAGAACTGGTGGTAAAAATGTTTGAATCCCACCACTGTACAATCCCACCACTTTTTGTGAACGTATGTATGGCTTATACTTTATAGGAAGTGCTACCTTAGATTGGGATTTGATTTCATGGTGTAAACTGGTCATGGATATAACAAGTTCTATGGTGATAACATCTACGCTTATAGAGATTTACTGATGTCCCTCCTGTGTTTCTATTTTTCATCCCCCTTCTCAAAGTGAAAAATGGAGGTGTGGTACTGCGTGTGGCACACAATCCTGAAAAGAAGCACTGCTCGGAATATTGTAGCAACACTCTTTTTCCTAAACATCTTATTTGAAAGGTTAATTGGGAGAGGGTAATTTTTTGCAGCAGCAGCTCCATCTCTCCAAAAAAATTTTAAAGGAGATTTTCAATCATAGTTATCCCAATTTTTGTTTTTCAAGAGGCAGCTGGGCTTTCTGTTTTTCTTTGAAGATGTTTTGCTTCTTATCCAAGAAGCTTCTTCAGCTCTCTCTTTTTAGGAGAAAAAATAATAACTGACTCTTATGCTGAGATGTGAATAAAAACTAGTAAATTTCAGTAACCTTCTGAAAACATCGAGCTTCCCAACATAATATATGAACGATGAGACTGAAGAATCTGAATGTAAATCAGTATTTTCCCACCTCTTAGTTTGAAAACCATTAATCCACAGTACTTTCATTTTATCAGATTTAGTTTGTTTAATCTTCTTTTCGTCTCCTTCATCTGGGGACACGATGGCTCAGTGGCTAACCTGCTGAGCTTGGCTATCAGAAAAGTCAGCAGTTTGGTGGTTCGAATCCCGAGCATCACATCATGGAGTGAGCTCCCATTACTGGTCTCAGCTTCTGCCAACCTAGCAGTTCAAAAGCATATAAAAATGCAAGTAGAAAAATAGGGACCCCTTTGGTGGGAAAGGAACAGCGTTTCATGCACCTTCACCATTTAGTCATGCCGGCCACATGACCATGGAGACATCTTTGGACAGCGCTGGCTCTTCAGCTTTGTAGAAGAGATGAGCACCACTCCCGAGAGATGGAAATGACCAGCACATATGCGCAAGGGGAACCTTTACCTTTGAGTCTCTTTCATTCTTTTGGTAATTGTCCAAGTTTCTCCTCATTCGGGGAGGAGTTCTATATTGGTGGGGGAGGAATGTACAAAGAATGCTTACAAAGTTTTAGGTAGCAAAGAAGGGAAGCATTTTTTTCCCCACTGTCAGGTGACGTGTGAGACCCTTTTTTTTTTTTTGGGTTGACGGAGCTGAAGAGAATGGCTGATGTACCCAGAAGGACATAACTCTATATTTTGTAGCTCAGGGTCATTAAACATTATTATAGAGGCAGACAAGGAGATAGATGTTTCTCATACCAATCAGAGTAAACAGTATATATTGACCCAGAATAAAACAGCTTCTTAAACTGCATAGATTTAATTTTGAAAGGAAAACATGGAATGAAAGGCTTGAGATTCCTCAAGTGTAATCCAGACCGCTTTTTTTCCTGCACGCTCACCTTTTGAAAAAGTCAATCTCCCATCTTTTAATTTATCAAAACATGCACAAAAAAGGCCTGAGGCAATATGCTATTCAAACAACTAATGTATTTATTTTATGTTTGTTTATTTAAAACAAGTCCCTCTTTACGCTGAGCTCTTGGCGGTGCACATCCAACAATTAAAACACTATCACTAATAAAAACAACACGATACCATATTAAATCTATTAAAAACGTAAACATTAAAAACCTGGCACCAGATTTCAACTTCCAACATAGAGGCCCTCATTAAACTCCCTCACCCACCTCGCCCTATTCCTGAGAGGAATTCAGCTTGCATTTCCTTTCCAACATTTCAGCAAGTCAACATCAGGGTTACCCCAATGGTAAAAAAAAAAAAAAAAATAACAGGCACGGTGCCTAAAACGTACGACCAACAACTGAGCTCAACATTGAGTGTGGGCTAAATTGAGAGAAATTGCTAAACCTGAGCTTCGGCCCGTTGTTACAACCATTTCTTGCCAACAGTTTGTTAAACGATGAGCTTCAACCACCATTTGGTTAAATTAGTAACCCCTTGTTAAGTGAATCTGGTATTCGCCCCATTGACTTTGCTTGTCAGAAGGTAGACCAAAGCAGAAACATGACCCTGGGATGCCTGGCAATGTCATGAACTTGTGGGTCAGTTGTCAATCATCTGATAATGTGACAGTGATGGGAACCATTTTTTTTTAACTACAGTTCTGTGGTTGGCTTAGTGGGTGCGAGCAATTGGCTTGATGGGCATGGCCAGGGGAAGGATTACTGCAAATCCCACTCTTCCACCACTCCTGGAGAAGAGGATTACTCCAAATCCCATTCCTCCCCACCCCACATAAAACCTGCCTTTCCCAGCTCTGTTCTCCTTATGAGGGAAACAAAAGAAGACCCAGTGATCACGTGGGAGTTATTGGCAGGAGAGAATAGATGCGGGGATGGTAGTCAGTTCAGAGGTGACATTATGCCGTCCAAACTACTCAAAATTTCTGCTACCAGTTCTCCAGAACTGCTCAGAACCTGCTGAATACCACCTCTGCATGTGACCATGGGGATGCCGTAGAGTAAGTCCAAAGTGTGAAAAATGGTCATAAGTCACTTTTTTCAATGCTGTTGTAACTTCGTGTAAATGAACTGTTGTAAATCGAGGACTACCTGTATCTAGCTTTCTTCCTTTGATCATATTGCAACCTCTCCTTAAACCTTGCTTAATATTTCAAGTAATTGTGCTTGCTTCCTTATTTCGATTCTTGCCATGCCGCCATAAGTCTTTGATGTACAGTACCTCATCTACACATATGGATAATGATGGTGTTGCTAGTATTTGAGTTCCTACCCTAGTTTCTTTTTAAAGTTGTGAACCAGTAAAATGAAGCAAAGTGCAAATCAATACTTTTCCCCTTTTGGTCACTTTTGCATGCCTTTATCCACAAGCCCATTACCACACATTGCAATTAAAAAACAAAACAAATCCACAGGAATAGAATTCTTTATTGGTCAAGTGTGATTGGACACACAAGGAATTTGTCTTGGTGCAAATGCTCTCAGTATACATAAAAGAAAAGATACATTCATTGAGAGTCAAGAATCATCAGGTACAATACTTAATAATAGCCATAGAGTACAATAGGCAATCAAATCTTACCAGGAAATAGTCCATAAAAATAGTAAGGATACAAGTGACAAAGTTACAATCATACAGTCATAAGTGGGAGGGGATGGATGATAAGGAGTGATGAGAAGATAAAATTAATAGTCATAGTAGTGAAGACTTTGTAAATAGTTGAACAGTGTTGAGTGAATTATTTGTTTAGCAGAGTGATGGCTTTCAGGAAAAAAACTGTTCTTTTGTCTAGTTGTTCTGGTGTGCAGTGCTCTAGAGCATCATTTTGAGGGAAGGAGTTGAAACAGTTTATGTCCGGGATGTGAAATTTGCATACTTCCATGCATACAAATTCTACTTGAAATATACAAATCTGTATATTTTTTAATGCTTGAAAGAGTTTTGAAAAATATGCGCAAATCCTCTTGATTTTTTCTTGGAATATCCTTTCCTATATTCTTTTGAAAGTGCATAGTGCATTTTCTCTAACAGAACATTTTCTGGAATGTTCTGAAAAATGTAATGTTATTTTACATTAATCTATGTTAAACCTTAATATCTAAGGTAGGCAAATGACAAAATCACTGTGAGGCAAATACCTCACGGTGCAGCACAATGACTTCCCTTAAAGGAATTTTTTTAAAAAAACCACAAGTTTAAATGAATGAATCTGCTCTGCACTAAAAGCTAATGAATAAATGGAGTTAAAACCAATAGTAGTCCAATAAAACTTCTGATGAGGAAGTTGTCCCTACCTCCCCCGCGTGCTTTCTAAAACCATGTCTTGAATGCTTTTCTAAAAGCTTATGGTGATATATGTTGGGTCATCTGCATAAAGTAAAAAGAAGAAAATGGAAAGTTTCACTTAAAATTAGAAAAAAAAACCCCAAGTAGAATAGATTAAAACTAGCACGAAGCAACCTTCAGTTTTATTTTCAACCTCACTGCAGTGCAGACCGACAATTTGGAGAGCTGGGAAGAAGAGAGGGATCTGTGACCTATGCAACAATCCAACTGAGATCTCACACCATTTTTTAGGCTCTCCAAAGCTTAGCTTTGCTTATGTGCATTTGTGTTTGTGTTGATGTATCTATCATGACCTCAGAAAATGTACACTTCTGGCAGGTTCCCTGCAGCTTTTGGATAATATTGGGAGGAGGTGGGGGAAAGAAACCAGGACAATTTTAAGCATTGCCCCAAAATGCATCTTTAGAGTATTTATGATAAATTACAGGGCTTCAACGATGCTACAAATCCTGCACTTCAATGTGTCCAGAAGGAACTATTACATTCCCAGTCTAGTATAAAATAATCACAGTAAAATAGGTTGACTTGTCAAATGTTTAAAAGATAACATTGAAATACACAGCACTTGGGCTTGCAATGCAGTGGTGAAAGGCAGTAAATACGTAGTGTAGAAATTGGGCAATGAAGAGATGCAGTTGAATACATTTCCTGCCTTTGGAAAAGATAGGAAATAAGCATAAAAAAGTCTAAAAGAATCAGAAGAATCTGAAGATCCATGTCTCCAGCAGGGATATTGGGAATGAGTTAGGTTTATTAAGAAGGGTAAAAAGTTAGTTCATACCTCATGGAGTAATAACGTAAATCAGAATGTAATTAACTTTCAGATTCAAATACTTCACAGTATTTATTGGAAAGTTATGCACATGAAAAATTGGGTTGGGGGAATATAACAATCCAAATGCAATTCTCATAGCTGTTTTCATTCATAAAACATGAAACAACAAGGACTCAGAATTCAAAATTTCAGTATGTTTCCTGAACCGGGATAGATTGATCAGTCTGTTCTTGTCTCCACAATTTGCAATTTCCACTTTTCCCAAAAACTATCATCTACTTCTTCCCTGTTATTGTATCTGGTGCATTGCAGAATTTCATAAGCTGGGCACATAATTCCTAAGGTTATGACCTTGAATAACAGCTACAACAACAAATACAAAATGGAAGACTCAGAGAGAGTGCACAAACCAAATTCTCTCCAAATGAGCTCTCTACGCTCTTACAATTTCCAGTGCTCATAAGCAAAAGTGAAAAAGTGAAAAGCTAAAAAACAAAACAAAACCAGAAGTATTCCATTTAAGTTTTATCCTTTAGAAAGAGGCAGTGCAGATGTTAGGAGATATACTGTAGTTTGTCAAGGAATCAAGGCCTGGATGAGCCTTATCAAAACATGGCCCTTACTTGGCACTATCCATGGTTCTGAAATGTAGAAATATAGATAGATAGATAGATAGATAGATAGATAGATAGATAGATAGATAGATAGATAGATAGATAGATAGATAGATATAGATAGATATAGATAGATATATATAGATAGATATATATAGATATATATCTTCCTCCTCCTTCTCCTCCTCCTCCTCCTTCTTCTCCTCCTCCTCTTCTCTTACTTCTTCTTTCTCCTTCTCCTTCTCCTCCTTTTCACAAGGCAATACTCCAAAATCAACCATAAGCAAAGTAGAAGATGTCAAAAAAGCCCAATTTCGACACCAAAAAAATAAAATAAAACCAGAGATGTCAAAGTGGTTCCTGAGGTTTTATTACAGAATAATGGAGAACCTGCATTTCTGTACTAAAACAAGAGGGTCATTCTGCCAATATTTCTGGCAGCTCCTCAAGGTTCATTCACAGTGCAAAAGTTTAGTGGCTCTGGAAATCTGACAAGCGGGAACAAAGTTTCCTGCTTATTGTCCCATAAAATTACAAAATCATCCTTTCCAACCAATGGCCATAAATCTCTGTGGCACATTATTGCAGCCTTGGTTCAAAAACATGAAAGTAGATGAAAAAGAAACAAGGAGTAAAATAATAATAATAAATGCATTCCTATCCGACCATAGTTAAATCATAAGGTCATAATAGCAGGCATTTATCTACCTCCAACTCCAGTCATTGATATGATCTGATAAAAGCATCATGTCTACAACATCAACTTATAACTGTTTTTCCATAGTTAATAATTAACATTCAGTGAGGATTGTGTTTTAAGTATGTTTTCCCCCATTTGATTCCTTTCCTTTCCCAACTGCTTCAGAAAGAATCTATATGTATATATATTTCTAAATGAAATACCACTCATGCATCATCACAAAATCTCCACAACAGTAAAGCCTACAAACTTGAAATTTGGCATGTTATGTTCCTCTTGGCTTCTAGGTGCTCACTAACAAAGGATTTTTTCAAAGTGACTATTAATATTTCCTATATTATTATTAACACGCTCTGACGCTAAGGAGTTCTACTCCCCCTCTCCACCTGAAAAGAAATCTGTTCCAAGTGCAAACACAAGCAGAGGAGTTTCAGTTTCAATTTTAGTTTCACAGCACCAAGCTGCTTTAGTACAGAACAGTTGAACTAAGCCACGCCCAGGCTCCTTACTGCCTCTTTCTTGCTCACACAACAAATACTGTTTCAGTTTCCAAACAGCCCTCAACTCTCTCACACACTGACAGGACGCTAGCCAGAGGACTCTAGCCAATGGTTGCTGGTAGGCAGAATTTTTTTCCTTTATTTTCTTCCCCAAAAACTAAACCCAACCACATAGTGTCATAGTGGAGCATGGGTACTGAGCTAGTATATTATATTAAAGGCACAATTGAACTGCTAATCCTCCAGTGTCACCTTCTGTCTCAACAAAATAGAGACCATGCAAACAATAGGGACATTTTCATGGAAAAGATGTTTATGTTTCTAATTGTATGAATGTTGGTTCTACATGTTCATAAACTTGGTGTCATCTGGCTATGAGATCGTGGGGAAGCTCATCAGGTACAACTGAGCATATAAAAGTTGCATTATGCAAACTTTATTTATATATTCTTTATGTATAACAGATTTGTTCTGATGAAATATCACAGGCATGTCAGCAGAGAAATAAAATAGTGTGAGTTTGAGAACCCGAATAGCATGCGTGATGATCTAAATATACAGACACAAACCTATAGATGAACCACTGTTGCATAGTTGAACAGAATCAAAAGCTTTGGACATGAAGAAAAAATGTTGCAGGCAGAACTCAGTGTCTGCAAAATGAAAGCCAGGGACTTTATTGCAGGAGCTGAATTACATACTTCATTCTCATAAACTGGAATTCTGAATATGTATGTTTTGTGAGAAATCAGTTGTCTTTAATTCACCAGTCAAAGCAACTAGATAACATTTCCGTATTGTGTTCACCCATACATTTATTGCAGAGTTACTCTATAATTAGATAACACAATAATCTCTCCTCTTTTTGAACAGATCAAATGATCTGCTGATATACTGTAAGCAAAGCCAAATCAAACTGGGAATTGGGTCATGTTAAGATACTCAGCATCACACAGACTCCTTAATCTGTGCAATTTATTTTCCATGGATATGAGATATCCTTATTAAACTAGCAGCACACTATTCCAGAAAAGAGTCTGCAACATATGCCACAAACCACTATTTTCCCTCTTGAATCTTTGCTTTCTGCACACTCAATCCTATTTCTCCACTGAAATTTTAAAAGAGAGTTTGCATTCTGCATTGTTTAGGTGAGACATTGGCAATGGCTGTCATATGCTTCCTATCGAGGTATGACATTTTCAGCTACAATAGCCACCAATCGCTCTTTCACTCACTTTGTGAAAAGATGCAGATTTTTAAAAAAAACATGAGCTGAGATCATCACAGACAATCAGCCATGTTTGATTAACAATAAATGAATAAATTGGCCTCATGATTTTTATCACCTCAAGACATGAATATTTCTGAAGTTCCTTTTCTTGTGTATTTGCTATGCTGTTTGTTTGTATTTTGCCTGTATCCTAAGTTATTTCTGGTTTCCTTTACTTGCTACTTTTAGTTAGAACATAGAATAATAGGGATGGAAGGGACCTGGGAGAGGTCTTTTAGTCCTTGTTCAAATAAGTGACCTTATTTCATTCCAGACAAATGTCTATGGAGATTCTCAGTCATCCAGGTCATGAAACTTCTTGGATGAGCAGCAAAACCTTTTCAAGGAAAAAACAAAGTCCAGTTGCCTTTTGAAAAAGTACTTTTGGAACATGCCAGACGAACGACATTCCTTGGAGATGATTGTATAGGACGGGGTCCCCAAACTTGGCAATATTAAGACTTGTGGACTTCAACTGCCAGAATTCTCCAGCCAGCTATGCTGGCTAGAGAATTCTGGGAGTTGAAGTCTACAAGTCTTAACATTGTCAAGTTTGGAGACCTCTGGTATAGGAAAAGACAGGACACAAACAATATACATTCACCCAGCAAATGCACTGACTACCTACTAAATTAGTAAATACAAAAAAATTTTAGACTGTCCAAATATTTCCAAAATTCTTCTCTAAAAGAAACTTCTGTACAAGCTTCTTCTTTCTTTCTTACTGTTGGAGAACTTTTTCCCAGCCCTACTTGGCATACATATCTGTCTACAATTTTATGCTGCTTATGTGTTGCAATTCTAGCTGTTTTGAAAGCAGAGAGATTGCCATCTCCCTTGAGAGCTGTTTACAAGAGGATCAAAGGAATGAAATCTTGATAATAATTTTTATTTTGATTCCAATTATGAAATGCATTCTCTCATTGCTTTTCCAAAAATGCAACTGCATGGCTTTGTAGAGTTTGTTGTCTATATTTCACAGTTTTGTCTAGTATCAGCATGTTGCTTTTAATTGGAGTCCTTTTATAATCTTTTGATGCAAATTCCATCTCAGATCAATCCATTAATTAGTGTTTCTAGTTTGCAGGTAGGGAATAAACAGAACTGCAAATTCCAGTTTCCACCGATGGTAACTTAAAAACCACCAGGACCTGAAAGGTTGAAAATGAATTGTTGTTCAGTCACTAAATCATGTCGAACTCTTCATAACACTAAGGACCAAAGGATGGAAGCAGCCCGTCCTCCACTTTGCCCAAATTCATGTTTCTAATCATCTTATCCTCTGCCACTCACTTCTCCTTTGGCATTGCAAAGGTTATTCTGCCTTTCCAGATCTGGTATCAAACTGTACATTCCCTAGTAATGGATTTATATTATCTCTGGAGGAGAAGAATTAGAAATAAATGTTTGACAGTTCATGGTAAGAAAGATAATGTCCACTATCAACAAACAAAGAAACATCCTAACTGCAATATTTCTAAGTTACTTTTCATGATAAGAATAGGGCTTTTTGATATGAGGTGATTATGACCTCCAATATCTGAAGAACAAAATAAGATATGGAAATACTGCAGTGTGGTATGTTGTGCTATGGGATGGTATAGGATGGGATGGGATGGGATGGGATAGGGATAGGATAGGATAGGATAGGATAGGATAGGATAGGATGAGATGAGATAAGATAGGATGGGGTGGGGTGGGATGGGATGGGATGGGGTGGGATTCCTTCAAGCCCTCAATTCATTTCAGTGGATGCTGAGGACTTTAATCTCAAGAGAAGAGACAGCATCTACTAAATGACATGGTGAATGTTTCCCATGAAGGTGATAGATCATTGATGGTCACTTTGCTAACAGAACTCTTCAGATAGCAAGATCAAAAATTGGGGGTTAGTACCAAAATCAATAAGAGGCAAAGGGAAAAACCCTACCCCAAAGGTTTCCTCATCCATATTCCAGCTTATTCTTCACTAACCCACACTGCAATGTTTCGTCAAAATCAGCTCTACCATATGATAGGATGAATTATTCAACAAGAATTGTTGTTCTTCTGTGGTTGATGTTCTCAACCTAAAGACCTAATTCAAGCTTGACTTCTGATAGCAGCACAGATATATCCATGTAGAAGTTTGGATTGCAATTCAGAAATGGTTCAGCAGTATTTTTCAATTTTCCAATCAACCTTTAGTTTGACGCTATATCAAATCTTGATAGAATGCTTTTCTGCTTTGCAAGAGGCAGGGCTGAGATGCCAATCTAATGATTTATCCTTCCCGCAGTGAAAGATCTTGGGATATAAGGTAAATTACAATTTTTTAAAAATCCATCTGAAGTCTGAGGTAGGAAAAGCAATATCCAACCTGTGAATCTGCCAATCATGCTTTAAATTTAATATGCCTTTAATTGACAAATCATATTACTTTTAGCCCTGTAGAGATACTGTGGAAGATTACATTAATCTGGTACTTATTGAAATAGAAATGGTTAAATAGGTTCTATATAAACCCTAAGTAAGGAAAAAAAGAGCATCTTTTATTTCTGTACTAAAGTATAGACGGCCAGGGTTCAGCCCTGAGCAAATTCTACAAGGCAGCTAGAAACCTTTGCTAATAAAGCTTTATAATGGAAGTGTTAGGACAGCTTATAGCATGCCTTAACAGAAAGAGCAAGCATTGCACAATGTCCAAAAATGGGATTTATCCATAACTTGCAAGAAATGGAGCATTAAGGCTTTTTCTGCTTGTTCTGTATCTCTTTAAAAAAATGTTTCCATCACATTTTTAAATGTTTTCAATTTACTCTTAAATTAATGTAATTAGTATTATTATATTATATAATCTATATATTAGTTATAGATTAATAGTATTAATAAAAAGCACTATTAATAATTTATGTGTGTGTATATGTGCATGTATATAATTTTATAATAATATAATAAATTAATAATATTAATAAATTAGTGGAATAGCAAATATTAATATAAGAAGCATTAATAGACTAATAATATTATAAATGCAGTAATACAATAGATTAATAATTTTAATAAATTAGTAGAATAACCAATATTAAAGGAAGAACCATTAATAGATTACCAATATTATATAATTTACAATAAGAGATTGATGATTCTAATAAATTAATATAATAACCACTATTATTATCTTATGATAACCGATATTACTGATTTTCTGCTTCCAGAGAATGGTTTGCTCCTCTTTCTAGGATGCTCATAAACCTTGTGAAGGCTTCTAGAAACATATTCTTCTAATTACAACAGCTATATTTCTGAAATAAATAAACCAGTGCCAAAATTGTCTTCTGTTTCCAGAAAATTCTCTTCTCCAAGATCCAAGCCATCACTCTTCACACTACTCTGACTCATCTAGAACAGCGAAGGGGGGGGGGTTATTTGAGGATGCTTTTTGTAGATTTTACGATCTTTAATTCTGCATTAACACAATTCATCCACATAGACTAGTGTCTAAACTTTAGATCTTGACTTTTCTTATTCCAAATCTTAGCCTTGGATAGGATTTCCCTGTGTGGCCATCGACAGGGGGGCAGAATTAAGATAATCATACCTCTTCAGGCCCTTATCTTTTTAACACAGGTACACCCACAGGTTTGGCATGTTTGAGGTCCCTTACTCTATACTCTGTCATGTGCATTGAACTCCATTTCCACTCATGCTAGTAATACTATTACTAAAAATTTGCAGGTTGATACAACTAGTGGTTGGACTCATCTCTGGGGGAATGAGTCTGCATACTGTACGGTGAGGTGGGTCTTGGTTGCTTTTTGTGGTTGGAGACAATAACTTGGTCTTCAACACCAATAAGACCAAGAGGAGCTTATGTGGACTATAGAAGGAACAGACAGAAAATCCAGCCCTGCTTCTCAATGGACACCGAGTGGAGCAAGGGGCCAGTTTTTAAATTTCTGGGTGTTACCCTAAAAGGAGGACTCTGTCCTGGGGGCTCACCTTGCAGCCCTGGTCAAAAGGGCCCAGCACAGGGATTATACTACCTGAGACTTCTCAGGTAACAACAATGAATGAAAAAACTGCTGGTGACCTTACTACCGCTGCACCATAAAGAGTTTTCTTAACTTACTGCACCTCTTGTAGTATGGTTTGCCAATTGCACAGTGGCAGATAGGAAAGCACTCCAGAGGATTAATGTCATTGCCCAGAAGATTGCCCTCTTCCCTCTTTGGAAGAACTTTATAGCTCCCACTACCTTAAGAAAGTTCAAAATATTCTCAAAGATCCATCTCATCCCGGGCACCCATTTTTTGAACTATTGCCATCTGGCAGATGGTACAGGATGATAAAAACAAGGACTAATAGGTTGAAAAACAGCTTCTATCCCAGGGCAGTAACTCTATTGAATTCTACTGTATAGTCCAATATTAATGCAATATCAGGGGTTTTCAATTCAATGTGTGGAGTGTGAAGGATGTGTGTCTGTGGTTTATTTTCATGGCCATGATGTGCACTGAAGATGGTATTTAATTTCGTTGTACAATGTGCAATGACAATAAAGTAAACTAAACTAAACTTGAGGTGATGTCTTCAAGCTTCTCTCATCATTGTGAGCTTCTGGGAATATCTGGTGTGGTTGAAGTTTAGGTTGCTCACATATTTAACTTTTAGCTTCTATGGTTCGAAATAGCTGCAAGAGATTCTTGCGAATTCTTGCGATTTCTTGCGAATGTCTTTTCTTGGGATTTAGTGACAGCATGAGTAAACACTGAGGTAAACGTATTGTGCCAAACATCTCAATTTTCCTTCCCTTTTTTGTGATGCCCAAAGGACTGTGCTTGAAGCGATTGCTTGCTCTCTGTTCCGTGTTATGACTGGTTCATCTGAATCCACGGCTTTTCAAGTCTTCTTGGATTGGACAGCCTATTTAACTCATCTTCTTGAAAGCTGGAAGAAGAACCTTCTCTTTCGGGAATGGGACAACTTGGTGTGGCCAACTCACTGTAGCCAACTTGTTGTGGTCAACTTACTGCAGCCAAGTCAGCAAAGCCATTTCCTCATGGGACAACTTACTACAGCCAACTCACCATGAGACAACATGTTGCAGGACAATTCAACAATTCAATTTAAGTTTTTTAAATAATTTAAAAAAATTATTTTTAATTTCTGTCATTCGCATTTCATTTTTTCCCTCCTTTTGCATCCTTTTTTAAATGATTCTATGCCACCATTTCTTTGATATTTGTGTAAATCTTGTCCTGCAGTGAGTTGGCCACAATGTGTTGGTTGCTTCAAGTTGGTTGTGCAGAGTTGTCCTAGACCTTTCTCTTTCGACTGACTATGAGTTCCATTCTATTTTTAAAACCCTGATGTGGGTGAAAAAGTTAACAATAACAATATAATGGTGGCAAAATTCCTTGGGTCCCTGAGTCACTCCTGGGGGGAATTTGGTTTGCTCTAAGTTGGGATTTGACATGTATTTCCTCTTGCCATTTGCAATCCAAATGACTTTATGCTAATACGTTGCATCCAATGTTATCCGAGGCACAATTCCACACCTTGCAATAACCTCAGCAAGTGTCATAAAATCAATCTCTAAGTGTTGATAACAAACATGGCTTCTCCCAGTTTCAGGGATATCAACAATGTTCAAAAAGAAACAAGGCACAAAGAGCAAAACAAATATTTGCTACATTTCATAGAACTCAGCCAAACTGTTTCATCAAATCCATCTTTCTATCACAGAAAATGGCATCAGGAAAACGGCATGAGGAAACGACAGTACCCAAATACAAGCAACCTCTAAATTCAGTTTTTATTCCCTTTTTAAAAACAAAACAAAACCCCAACACCCCACAGGCCTAATCATCTATTTGAAAAAGCTCAGGATTTCTATAGCAGTTGCCCTATACCCTTTCCTTGTGATCTGAATGTTAATGCGTGAAAATGGCATTTTACTTTGAAAAGAGGTCGTTATGAAATAGGTAAACTGAATGCAGATTCAATTTTAGGTCAAGAACTATAAACCTTGGTGGAAATACATCATGGGGTTCCCCCCTAGAGGCTCTGAAGAAGGAAATGTACATTTTCCTCAACGCTTCCTAGCACTTATTTTATTCGTCTTTTTCACAGCCGCCTTTATCTAAAACCTTCGTCTTTAGATATGTGAGATGGTCACACGGAGTGTTGTGTTTTCTAAGGTAATGTGATTATCAGTTCAATGAAGCCGAGTTATTTTACCGCATTTACTTGTAGTCTAACTTCAGCAAATTGAGTTTGCTGATCTAAATAAATGTAAGCCTAAAGCTATTGTCCTCCTGCAGAAAAGATTTTCTGCGTTGCAGAAGAGGTCAGAAATGGCCAACACAATAATAGTCAACTGGGAATACATTTGCACATAACAGGGGATTTATAAAATTTCATCCCTATTTGTGACAAGACTTGTAACCATGAGAAGGGAGCGAGGGGCAATCAGCACCCCCCCCCCTTAGGTCCTTTCCGTTCTTCAGTTGGGTGCCACAAATGCTTAATCTGCAGCACACAAAATTGCCTATCTTTATTAGATTCCACTCACGGGCTGGCTTGTTGGATGAATGACACATCCTAATGCATAATTTTAATGTGTTTTCATCCACAAGGGAGCTGCCTTGAATTCCTAAACATCTGCCTCCAGTTCACAAAACTTTTTATAAAATTTTAGTTCAATAAGTAGCAATCAGGAACACCGGTGCCAAAAAGCTTCATTTTCTGACAAGTATAAAATTATAATGATTAAGGTTTAAGAGACTGAGAAGTATTTGGTGATATATTATCTTTGTACTGTCTCGTCTTTGTATCTTTAAAAGACTTCCTGTTCAGTGAAATTGGCTTCCTTTTTTTTTTTTTTTAAANCTTCCTGTTCAGTGAAATTGGCTTCCTTTTTTTTTTTTTTTAAACAAAACCTTTTTTACAACGTTCTTGGGAAGGTATTTTGAATTTCTATTTCCAGCTAACTTTATTTTGGGAAGTGGCAAAGGATGCTGTTATGTCGTCCACTCCCCGAACTCGCAGGAAGCATTCTCTTCTAATGTTTTTGCTTCAAATTTAATTGAAACATGAAAAGATAAGGAGGCTGAAGTTCACTGGAGAGAGAAACTGTGCAATAGGGAATAGGACATAACTCTCTTGGCCAAATTTTAGCTAACTGTATACAAAAATATCATATTTTACCCACAAGCAATTCCTTTCTCCTTTAAAATATAGTGCAAAAATAAAATAGTGTTCTTGGTGAATAGAAATATCCCAAGATATGTTCATTTGTTATGAAATGAACAGTCTCCAAATAGCAATAGCACTTAGACTTATATACTGCTTTATAGTGCTTTACAGCCCTCTTTAAGAGAGTTTACAGAGTCAGCAAATTGCCCTCAACAATCTGGGTCCTCATTTTACCCACCTTGGAAGGATGCAAGGCTGAGTCAACTTTGAACCTGGTCGGATTTCAACTGCCAAATTGCAGGCAGCTGGTAGTCAGCAGAAATGGCCTGCAGTACTGCACTCTAACCACTGCAACACCAAGGCTCAATATGTTAAATAAAGTAGAATCTCTTTGAGCAGCCTTTTTTTTTTGGGGGGGGGGGGGAATTCCCTATCAAGAAATGAAAATGAGATTCTGTGAGATCCTATGTCATGGAATCTTTCCGTGCTGACTGCTTCATTTTAGAAAGATTACCATAACGTTCAACCTGGAATCCTTATCAAAGAGACTAATTGATTTATTCAAGGGGAAAGAGGAGTCATTTTAAAGTCACAAAGATTAATATGATCTTTGTTCTAGAAAGTCCAGCAATATTGTTTCATGGGGACACAAAGAGCCTGGGAGAAAGAGAGTATTGTCATTCCCAGTCAATTCAGCTAACCCATTAGAAGAAGTGCATTCTGCAAACCTGCAGTCATTCAGTCGCTAGGAAAACCTATGGGAAAATAGTCTTCTTTCACAGTTCAGTGCCTGTACAATTTGATCAATACTGTTTTTAAATGTGTATTTTTAAAACTTTATTTATGAAGACTTACAATGCCGTGGAGGAATGCTATAACCCCCCCCCCAAAAAAAAAACTTGGGACAAGGAAGGGGAGGGGAGGGAATCCATTTAATCCCACTGTAACGCTCAAGGTTATTTGCACTGAAAGTAAAAGTCTCCTTCATGTCAAATTTGACTCCTTGGACAGCTGCAAAGTTGTTGTTTTTTTAGCAGAAATATGGACAATATTTTTCATTGACTTCTCTTTTTTTCCCCCCAGCCTCTGACTCTAGTGTCTGTCCCTTAAATTCACATTCAAATTCTAACCAGCCCCAACCTATTTAGTTTTCAAGCCTAGACAAGGGAGAAATATGCATATGCCTTTGGAAAATATCCAGTAAACTTATCTAGCTAAACAGTCATTCTATCGTTATGGATTTAATTTGCAGAAGGATTTGGACACTTCTGCTTTTTGCTGTTGTTATTCACATTTCTGTGCATTTATCTAAGAGAAAAAAAAACTGATGTAGCAAAATAAATCTATAGATGGGAACACAGCTGTCTTTCGGTGTATGAATGTTTTCGCCTTTTGCAATAGGCTTTTGATACAACATAAAGATGTATATCAATACGTGTTGTAGAATGAAATGTTCATTGTATTTTAATTTACCCTGATCTGCCTTTGAAAACAGATTAAAAGGTTTATGTGCTTTTAACAGAACAAAGGTGCACAATGATATAAAAATGGAGTTCTGTAGTTCGAAATGCTTTCAAAATAACAGAATAACAGAACTGGAAGGGACCTTGGAGGTCTTCTAGTCCAACCCCCTGCTCAAGCAGGAAAACCTATACAGTGATAGGCAAATGGTTGTCCAATCTCTTTTTAAAGACCACCAATGTTGAAGCGCCTACAATTTTTGGAGGCAAGCCATTCCACTGATAAATTGTTCTAACTGTCAGGAAATTTCTACTGAGTTCTAGGTTGCTTCCAGGGGCAGTATTCAAATTTCTTAACAGCTGGATCTATGGGCATGGCCTAATTTGTGGGTGTGGCTTGGTTGTCCTGTGACTGGCTGGGTGTGGCTTGTATGTAAATATTGTAAATATATGTATAAAGATTGATTTTTTTTATTTTAAAAAAGAGCAACTTTTACCCAAAATCAGGCAAAGCAGGCAGATTGAGCTGCTTGCAGAATCACAGCTTCACTCCCAAATCTACCTTTCTGCAATCTGCTGCCTAAGTCTGCACTGAAAAACAGAAGCTTCAATCCTAAGGAAGGTTCAGCTCTGCTCTCAGGCCACTTCTCCCTCCCCCAACCCCATGAATACCCTCCCTGACTGGGCCTCAGGGAAGCCTCTTGGGTGGGGTGAGTGGGGAGGGGAGGGGCCAGCCAGTGGTCTGATTTGCCGGTTCTCCAAACTGCGCAGAATCATAACAACTGGTTCTGTAGAATCTGGTTGCTTCTCTTTCCAATTTCTAAGTATGAAGGATCCTAAAGTTGGACACAAGTCTGCCACCTTAAATTCAGGATTCCAAATAAAACATCACCAACAGGTGTTTACTGCCACTAAATTAAAATCCACCAAGGCATACAGTTCTGATCCTATTTATCTAATTCCCACTTCCTTGCTGAATTTGAATTGCTGAAAACAATTTCTCTCCTTGCTTGGAAAGCAAACCCTAAATCCTTTGTAGGGTTGATGATGTTACCTAGTTGGGTCCTGAAATGTCTGCAAGACATCAACCAAATTCAGAGAGCACCAAGGACTCCATATTCTCCATCCTCCATGAGGGAATCACCAGAAAACCTCTTGCAAAACTTTCCTTGTTCTTTCAACCTTTCCTCATAGGATTTAATGTGCAGTTTTCTTGTGGCTCTCCTACAGTTTCCCAGGATACTAGATTCTTGCAGGATTCCTGCAACTAATTGCAGTCTTCCAAGTATGTCAGCCCTAATTAATAATACTATGACTTAATATAAATATAAAAGTAGGCTGTGTTGATATTAAGTGATATTTGTTCATGAAAAATGGAGGGACAAATAAATGCACTTTTTGCTCCATAGAAAGAGATCTAGCCAAAAATCTATTTGATTAATGTATTTAATTCCCCTTGCCTTGCAATTCATCTGAGAGGTCTTTTTATGACAGATGTTTAAAATAGACACACTGGCTGCCTATCAGTTACACCTAATGGTTAAATATAGGCTATTGATTCTTGAAAAATCATTTAGACAAGCCGAGAAAATGTGCAAGTACATTTTATAAAGAAACTTTAGGGTAGGATGGAAAAGTACTTTCTTTCTTATTAATTTGCTTTTTATTTGCATATTGATTTGCTGCTTATTTGAGTTTATTGTTCAGATCAAAGATGTAAATAAATCTAAGAAATATCAAATGTATAATAGTATCTTGGACAGGTCCATAAGTTTTGTCTTTCTTACATAGTTATTACTTTTTTAAAAAGAAAAACTCACATTCTTTCAATTCTTCAGTAAGCTCCTAACAAACTCCCTTCTATCTACTCTGGCCAAATTTAAGAAATACAGCTTGAATCATGAAAAGAATTATATTTACTTATGTCACTCAGCAAGAGAGGAAAAAGAAACCTGTTTCGCTGTGAGTGAACAATGGAAGCTCTAATTCAGAATGCATTAATTTGTAGTGAAATCGTTTGTAAATAATACTGATGATTAGTGCAGTACAATCTTTGCACTCCAAAAAGCAATTGGGGAAGCTAAGAAAAAAAACGATTCTTGATTTATGTTACCTTTAAAAAGTGACATATGAAACAGTGGAGAAATCAGGAAATTCAAGCAGTTCAAATGAGTATAAAGATTTCTTGCAAACTTAAGCTCTCTCCAAGTATTTGACCAACTAACAGTCAAGGGAAATGAGCAGGAGATAAGAGAGGCATTCAAGATGAGCTGGACTTAGATTTCTTGTGGGCACGCAGAGACTCATAACTTATGGCATGTTTGATCCCTCCCTCAGGCTCAGCCTACATTACTTTCCAGAGATACACTAAATAATTTGAGTCTTCTATTTACCCAATTACAATTCAGTAACATTGGTTAACATCTAGGATTTCAGGGAGAACCTCTGGACAATCAACCTCAAATTGAAAAATGTTGGATAGGTGTGAATTCAAACTGATTCAAGCTATGATGAAGTATAATCATGTATAAGTCCGATCAGAACTTTTCTGCATAGCAAGTTGGAGCTGACAATTTTCCTGGCTCCTACAATCATTCTCACCTTCCTGATTTTGAAAAAAAAAAAAACATATTTATTTTGTGGTGTTGCTGTTATTTAAAAAGTAAAAACAAATAAAACACAAATCTCATCTGGTACTCGTCATATCCTGCAAATAAGATTATACCCATCTGTGCAGAAATAAGACACAACAACGCACAGTTTGGCAGGAAGCAATTTGGAGAAAATGTGTTACTTTCTTTACCTCAATATAAATTGCAAATCAATTTTTAAAAAAGCAATTTGGGTACCATGTCAAGTTTCTTGACCCCACTTCTCCGGAAAATCATTGACTCTCAGGATTCGTGCAGGTATGGATTTTTTCATGAATGCTAAGTGAATCAATATTTTGTCCACAATAGGACCATAATTGGTCCATATAGATTAAAATTAATGATATATAAATAATTTAACCTTAATTGCGCTCCTGGTGCATACCAATCTGCAATCAATTAACACTTACTTCTTAAATTTACCAAGAACAACTTGGCAGTAGCTCCTAAATCCATGAATTTAACAGCCTCTGTATAATGCCTGAATGTTTCCATGTCAGGAAAAATACATACTATGAGAAATGATGTCCAAAAGACAACTTTTCAGCGATCAAAGTTTCCAGAGTTGTAGCAAGCAAGATCCATGAGTACCGAGTTCAGATAGTTCATCATTCTCAAAGATCACATTCAGCGATGGGCTGCTGGGGCCTCACAGGGGTTCAGGAGAGCCCCTAGCTAAGGTTCTATGCAGTTCAGTGAACCCCCAAATCCCACTCCTGGCTGGCTCTATCCACCCTGCCCGGCCCCTCCCAGGAGTCCTTGTTTTGGATGCAGATAAGTGCAGGGGGTGCACGGAGGCTCGGGGAGGGTGAAAAACAAGCCTCCCAGAAGTTTGGAAAGGCTAGAAATGGGCCCGTTTGTAGCTTCCAGAGGGACTCTGGAGCCCAGAGAAGCCTCTAGAGGCTTGAGGAAAGCCTCAGAACCCTGGAGAAGGCAAAAATGCCCCTCCTGCCATGGTGCAGGAGGCCAACTAGATCACACCCACCATGGCCCTGCCCACCCAGCAACCGGGCAGAGAACCTTTTGCTAAAATTTTTGAAGCCCACCTCTGGTCATATTGTGATGTGAATGTAAGCAGCAAAAGGTTTCCTAAGGATTGCAATTGCTGAGTGTAGAACCAATTTGGTGTGGTGGTTAAGACACTTGGCTTTAAACCAGAAGACCGTGAGCTGCAGTCACACTTTAGGGACAAAGCCAGCTGTATGACCTTGGGCCAGTCATTTTCTCTCAGCCCTAGGAAGGAGGCAATGGCAAAGCACTTCTGGAACCTTCCCAAGAAAACTGCAGGGACTTGCAGCTGAATGATCAATAGGATGACCAATATTGCAACCTGATCACCCTATACGTCCAAAAAGTGTTTGTTTGATTGATTTCTACAGTCACCCATCTCAGCAAATGACTTTGGGAGGCTCAAAATTCAAATCATACATTACAATTAAAATCTTTAAAACATTTTAAAAATAACAAAAACAGTACTTAGCACTTAAACTTATATACATCTTTGTAGTGATTTACAGCCCGATCTAAGTGGTTTACAGAGGCAGCACACTGCCCCCAACAATCTGGGTCATCATTTGACTGACCTCAGAAAGATGAAAGTATGAGTCAACTTTGAGCCAGTCAGGATCAAACTCCAGGCTGTGAGCAGAGTTTGCAAGCAATAGTGCTTTACAGCGTTTTATGGGTGGTTTACAACATCGTCATATTGTCCCAAACAAGCTGGGTGCTCATTTGACTAACCTTGAAAGGAACGAAGGCTGAGTCAACCTTGAACCAGTCAGGACTGAACTCCTGGCTGTGGGCAGAGTTAGCCTGCAATACTGAATTCTCACCACTGCGTCACCATGTCTCCCAAACAGTAAAAACAGTAAGGTAAAAGGTCAAGGTAAAGATTCCCCTTGCATGCGTGCTAGTTGCTTACGGCTCTTGGGGACAGTGCTCATCTCCATTACAAAGCTGAAGAGCCAGCGCTGTCCAAAACGTCTCCATGGTCATGTGGCCAGCATGACTAAATGTCAAGGCTCATGGCACCATCCCACCAAAGTGGTCCCTATTTTCCTACTTGCATTTTTACATGCTTTCAAACTGCTAGGTTGGCAGAAACTGGGACATGTAATGGGAGTTCACTCGGTTTGTAGCACTAGGGATTCGAACTGTCGAACTGCTGACTTTTCTGATCAACAAGCTCAGCTTCTTAGCCACTGAACCACCGTGTTTCCCCTCCTTTTTTTGTAAAAACAGTAACAAGCGTTAAAACAATAAAAACATTAACCTATCTAATTTGAAGTACATACCAAGCAAGATATCTGTTATCAATGTAGCCAGGAGTGGGGCTCTTGGTGCATATAAATAACACTCCAGACCTGAGAGCAAAATCCAGGTTTTTAAAGCTTTATGGAAGCTTCTTGTGTATTTGTGTTTGTAAGTTTATGTGTTGCAGTCTAATCTCTGAAGTTGGACCCTGGTTTCTCGCTCTTCTTGAAATGCTCTACTTGATGATTCATTTCTTTGCGACTGCTGTTTCTCTTTGCCTAGACTTGCGTAGCCTCTCTCTGTTACCGAGCTAAGCTTATTTATTATTCAAGAGTTGTAACAGGATAACACCACAGCTTCTACTGACATAGCAAAATGTAACAACTCATTAAGAGATGCTTCAGAATAAGTAAATATATTTGTAACAGACAAGCAAATATTTTTGGCCTCAAATGAAGGACGGTAGTAATGTCATAGATCATCACAGAACATTTCCATATAGTATGGAAATGATTAAGTGAAGGATTGGATCCAGCAGCAAAAGGATATCATGGAGTGCAGAGTGTTTGTGTTTGTGTGTATATGTGTGGAATCATCAATAATTCTGGCAATATATTTTTCAAAGCACTTGATGAGAAATTGGAGTGAGAATATACGTAAGTTAACTCAGGATGTCAATGTGCATCAGAACTTCAAGATTTTACATTATTACAAGTATATACAGTGTTTCCCTCCAAAATAAGACTGGATCTTACATTAATTTTTGCTCCAAAAGATGGACTAGGACTTATTTTCTGGTTAGGTTTTGTTTTCAGGGAAATACGGTACTAAATACATCTGTCTGGCTGACAATCTTAACAGGCATATTTTTGGGATAGGGCTTATGTTATGAGCATCCTGAAAAATCATGCTAGGGCTTATTTTCTGGTTGGGTCTTATTTTCAGGGAAACAGGGTACATTAAAAGGCAAATGCACATGAAATCGATATAAAGGTCATCCTTGACTTACAACAGTTCATTTAGTGACTGTTCAAAGTTACAATCATCATCATCTTCATTTAATGATCTCATAATCCCTTGCGGGGGTGGAGTCTGGGCCACTGAATGGAGCTAGCAGTGTTTAATAGCCGGATGCCCTTCCTGTTGCCAATGTGGAGTTTTGTTCAGCAGATATATTCTCATTGTGCCCAGAGAGAGAAATATCCACCTCTACCTGGGATCAAACTCACAGCTTCCTGCTTGTGAGACAAGAGCTCCACCTCTAGGCCACCACACAACTCCTACCTCTCAAGGTTACAATAGCACGGAAAAAAGCGGCATGACTATTTTTCACCCTTAGGACTGTTGCAACATCCCTGTGATCACGTGATCAAATTTCATATGCTTGGCAAGTGGTTCCTATTGATGATGGTTCTGTTCTGACCCAACCTGTTACCAGCAAGAAAATCTCAAACAAACGCAGCAACTCAAACCTTCTCAGCTTTAATCTACAGATGACTTCTTTGTAGATAAAAGATGGCTTGCAGCCAATTAGTCCAACCAGAAAAGCCTTGACAGAATTCTTCAGATAAACCAGAGTCTCTACACAAAATGCTGAGTCCTTAGGATGTTTTTGCTTTCTGCAAAAAAGCAAAAACCCTTTGAAACCAGGCTTATATTCCCTGGAGGGAGGGGCCATTATTTGCATCCTTACTCCTGAGTCGCCTGTGCTGCTCCAGCTGTTCTCTTCTACGAATCATCCTGCATTCATGTGCACTTGGCATAGGCTCCTCGGGAACCTCCTCATCACTGCTGCCAGCCCCCACAATCCCTGAAGGCAGCAGTCTACTCCCTGATGGTCCTGTCCCCTCATCCGAGTCATCACTCTCCTCAGCCAGCTGCACCTGCTGTCGGCTAACCACAACAGGTTCCTACAACCTTCTGATGAGCAAAGTCAATGGGGAAAGCCAGATTCACTTAATAGCCATGCTCTTATCTTAACAACTGAAATATTTATTTCACAACTAGGGCAAGAAAAGTCATAAAATGGGGCAAAAGTCACTTAACATACTTAACAAATGTTTCATTTAGCCATTTGGGCTCAAGTCGAGGTTGTAAGTCAAGGACTACCTGTATTAGAGGAAAAAAAAGGTACTCCCAGCTAATGGGGGGGGGGTCTGTTTAAAATTGCTTACACAACTGGGGCACATAAGGAAGGGTGTAGGTGAAGAGTTATATGGCAATGGGAGAGAGATGTCTTCCTGCATATTTTTTGTCTGTACATGAAAACCAGGAACTGAATAAGGTGCATTGAGCAGTTGAGAAATTCCGTGAAATTAATTCAATTCACTGACCATTCAGCCTCAAACATAATAAGTAATGCTCAAAATTACTTGCTTGGATGAGGCTGGGTCCGATGAGGCTGAATTTGTATGATTTTTTCCAGCTTGGGTCAAGGTGCTATGCTAAAAAGCCTGCATGGTTTCTGGTGTATTATTTGAAGAGGTGTTTAAAGCAGGGGAGAAATGCATTAAAGCTGTCTAAATAAGGCTATCTAATTTTAAAATGTACCTAAATATTTACACTGGATTGTTTCTTCTATTGCCTGAAAGGATTGGTAGACAACGGTTATTACAAATGAAACTTTTAGCAGTCAGTAGGAATGGCCTGCTTATTGTTCGGTGCATCTATTAATTAGATCTTCTGAGAATATAATTGAATCTTCTTTTAGAGTGGCTTAGACTTGCCCACGGCTTTCTATTCAGTTATGTAAGGAACTTCTTTATGTCATTTAATTACATCAGGGCTGCTGGTTAGGTGATGCCAACTTTGTGGCATTAAGTTGGGCTAGCACAGGAAATCTAAGCAAAAGCTACTCTAGTTAATCCTGTCTTGTGAATGGCCCATCCTCCCCTCATCATCTGTCTGGTGTTGCTGAGATCACAATTTAACAACCATGTCAATCAAATTAATACATCTAGTTTAATATGCTCCCTTCCCAAAATGTGTTTTCTTATATCCAGTAGTGAAATTCAAAATTTTTTACCATCAGTTCTGTGGGCATGGCTCAGTGGACATGTTGTGACTTGGTGGGCATGGCTTGGTGGCTGTAGCAGGGGAAGGATAGTATAAAATCCCCATTCCCTCCTCACTCCTGGGGGAAGGATTACTGCAAAATCCCATTCTTTCCCCACCCCATTAACCTGCTTTCCAGCTCTGTTCTCCTGTGCAGGTCAACCAAAGAAGACCCAGACCATCAGCTGCAACTCAATGGGAGGCCAATAATAGATAGGGGCAGGGCCAGTCAGAGGTGGCATTTACTGGTTCTCCAAACTACTCCAAATTTCCGCTTCTGGTTCTCCAGAACTGGTCAGAACCTGTTGAATATCATCTCTGAGAAGGGTACTGCAAAATTCCCATTCCCTCTCCACCCCACTAACCTGCTTTTCAGCTCCATTCTCCTGTGCAGGACAACCAAAGAAGATCCAACCTATCAGCTGGAACTCGGGAGGCAAAAAAGAGACAAGGGTGGGGTCAGTCAGAGGCGATATTTGCCGGTTCTCCAAACTACTCCAAATCTCTGCTACTGGTTCTCTAGAACTGGTCAAAACCTGCTGAATACCACCTCTGCTTATATCTTTATTACGTATAGAAGGATCTTTTTTTCCCACTACATTACCTTTCAACCAATAACATACAGGGGTACTCCAAAAGTAACCTCATCCCACTATCTTGCATTTGTTCTATTTTAATGTGGAAAATAGTAAAGGTTCCGTTTTATTACTAAATACAGTAAGGGGAGAAGATTATCTGTATCTCCTTCTCCCAGGCATTTCATCCAGTTTTGGACAACACATTTCAAAAATGAGACTTTGGAAAAAGTGCAGAGAAAAGCAACCAAGACGATGAAGGGCCTGGAGACTAAAACATTTGAAGAACGGTTGCAGGAACTCAGTATGGCTTGTCTAGAGAAAAGAAGGAGGACGGGGGGGGGGTGACATGATAGCAGTATTCCCGTATTTGAGAGGCTCTCAAAAGAAGAGGGGATCAACATATTTTCCAAAGCACCAGAAAGCAAGACAAGAAATAATGGATGGAAACTCATCAAGGAGAGATGCAACCTGGAATTCAGGAGAAACTTTCCAATGATGAGGACAATTACCCAGTGGAACAGCTTGCCTCCAGAAGTTGTGGGTGCTTCCACACTGGAGGCTTTTAAGAAGAGAGTGGACAGCCACTTGTCTGAAATGGAATCAGGTCTCCTGCTTGAACAGAGGGTTGGACTAGAAGACCTCTGAGGTCCCTTCTAGCTCTAATCTGATTGATTCTGATCTTATGCTCAGGAGGAGCCAAGACAGTGAATGACGATCACCTCTTGATACAAACTTCTGACTTGTTACTGGCTTTACCTCCTCTGACCTAGTCTATACAGTCTAAACATCGCATCCAGATGCAAGACAATTTTGCCAACAAACATACCAGCTGCATCAATCTAGTAAAACAGATAAGGACCTTACATTTATCTGCCACCTTACATTTAGTTAGGTTTTGGGATGGTGGTGATGAACCAGTTTCAATATAAAATATGAGCTAACTATTGGGGAAAATGTCTTTAATTAGTGGAGGAAGAATGAAAGGGCTGCTTTTTGATCATTCTCCTGTGTGTTTTTCTCCTGAGTTCAAACTAAAACTAATTGGTTGGCTTGCAGCACTTTTCTTCTAGTGCTGTTTTTAAACAATGTAGCATATACAAATTTGCATGTACTATAACAGTAAACAATAAAGATAATCTGATGTTACAAGGTCACATTTAAAAAAAAAACCAATTTCTGGTTGAATTATTATTATTTGCTTGATAATGGCTTTCTGGTTGAACAAGTAAGTTTGCCTTTGTTTTCCAGTTATAGCCTCTTTCCATTCAAATAAATAAAAAATGTCATTTCTTCATAGGGCAGGTGTTTATGTGGGCCACTAAATACTGATCATCTTATGATGAAAAACTGTTTTAGGAAATTTTCATATATTTAATGTTGCACAGCACTTATCTGCTTCTTATTAAATCAGCATAAATCTTGGTAGACTTCTTTTTTAAAAAAAGATGTCACCGCTTTGTAAATTTATAAAGCATGATTTATAAACCAGAAGCATTATTTTTAAAGAAGTCTACAAAAAAAATAGTTTGTTTTAACAAATAGCAGGAAAGTGCTGTGCTCATCCAAAGGATTACTTCCATATCATTTTTTTTAAATGCACACAAATCTAATATTAGATTTCATCTTAAATCAAACTGGGAATATCCAGATTCCAAATGCTACTGAATTTCAACTGCCCAATTTGTATTTTGTAACCTCTGATAAAAACTGCTCAGGGACTCTAAGTTGAAACTGAAAAAATTGTCCCAGTGGATAAGATACAACAACATCCTTCCACTGATTGAGCAAAATGCATATTCTACTCTGCAAAGCAACACTAGATTCTACTCCAATCCTCTAAAGTCCCAGATTCAACCCATGAAATCTCAGGTTCACAGTGAGTACTTCACTCCCAACCAATTTTAGTAAATGCCTAACATTGAAGTCAGTTTAATGGTGTTTGTTTTTCCCAAAAAAACCATTGTTATTTCAGAACATTGGCTTTCTCTTACATTTACTCTCACCCTATTTGGTCCTAATAAAAACGAGTCCTCCTTTTTCAGGATTCAAAGCACAATTCTTGCCTTACATTTTACCTTTCTCAGTCTTTATTGCATTCTCCCAAAAAACTTTTTGAGGGACCCCTAAGAGAAAGCTATAGAGTAAATTACTTCATGCCAGCAAGATACTAACATATCACAGTGTGGTAGATCACCTCCTGCACAGCTAAGTATATGTCTTCACATACTGATTTCTGAGATTTTCAAGTTAAAGGAGGGGATCGAAGAAGGAAGCTTATGTGTGATGGGAGAGTTTTCTTAGATAAGTTAGATTATCCTTACCAGTAGAGCATTCAATTTTTAAATGTCTGTTTCTCCATTGCATTCACAGTTGCATCCATTAAAATATCAGAAGGCTTTCCTCACTTAATATAAACATAAACAGACATATTCTAGATAGTTATGACAGATAGATACATGTATGTATGTATGTATGTATGTAAATATGTATGAATGAATGGATAGATAGATAATGGATGAGTGCATGAATGGATGGCTGATGGGTGGAGAGATGGGTGGATGGGTGGATGGATGGAGAAAAACCAAAAGGACACCCTTATAGACTTGGTGAAACCAGGCTCAATAGCAGTAACTGTGAGAGGGATCTTGGAGTCTTAGTGGACATAGGAGCGCATGCTAGTGGTGAGCAGCAGCGCATAAAATAGGCCTAATGCAATCCCTAAATTGTATTAACAGAGGATACAGTCAAGATAAGAGAGGTACTGACTACACTTCTATAAGCCTTAGTTAAGCCACACCTAGAGACTGATCCAGATTTTTGATCACCATATTCATAAAACAAAAGATGTGAGGCTCTAGAAAAAGTAAAGAGAACAGAACCAGGAATGAATTAGAGACTGGAAGACTAAGACATACAATAGAACGGTTTGCAGGAAACTGGGCTTGGCTATCTATTAAAAGAGAAGGACCGGGGAGACATGATAGCATCTCCAATATTTTGACGGGCTGCCAGGAGCGAAGGGGTGCAAGCTAAAGGAGTTCTAAAAGCACCTGAAGGCCAGACAAGGTAATGAATGGATGGAAAGCTGACCAAGGAGAGATCAACGCTGGAAATAAGAGAGAGAATCTTCTCTGACAGTTGACAACATCAATCCGCGATGCGAACAGAAGTTGCCCTCGCGAAGTTGTGGGAGCTTCTCACTGATCACTTGAGACTTTCAAGAAGAGATTGGACTGCCATTTGTCAGAAATGGTGTAGGGTCTCCTGCTTGGGTAGGGGGCTGGACTAGATGACCTACAAGGTCTCTTCCAACTCTGATTATCTATATCAGATGGATGGAGAGACAGATGAATGGATGAATGGAGAGATAGATGGATGGATAGAGAAATAGATAGATGATAGATAAAGAATGGATGAGTGCATGAATGGATGGCTGATGAGTGGAGGGGTGGCTGGAGAGATGAAGAGATAGATGGATAGAGAGATGGATGGATGGATGGATGGAGAGATGATAGATAGATAGATAGATAGATAGATAGATAGATAGATAGATAGATAGATAGATAGAGGATGAAGGTTCATTCTGCAAGCTTGTGGGTTGGTTTCTGAACATTTAATTACCAGACAAGGTAACAACTTCAGTGGTGTTTAGGGGATGTCAGTATCAGTGTTCTTCCATTTATTAGGGCTTCATGTGGTCAGAAGGTCACATAGATAGAGTGTTACAGGTGTGTATATGCAATAGAGACCTGGTGCAAATCTGGGATGCATCCATGTGAACACAATTGTTGCTTTGATCTAGGCAAATATATTGTTCCATATAATGTGTTATATGTAGACATGGCTAAGGGAAAGTAAGTTCTGTCATTCCTTTAGCTGACACAAAGCCCCAAGTTCTATTAATTATCATCAGCATTTTGATGCTGATGCAGTTCTATTAATTACCATCAGAAATTTGAGTTCCAGTGAAAAATCAGTGTAAGTTTTACTTGGGTAAGTAACCATACTGTTATAAGCAACTCTAGGAAACAAACTATATTGTTATCTGTTATTATAAGCCCTGGTCAGCATTATACTCAAACCATGTCAAGCAGCAGTATAACACTACTGCAAGCCATTAACAAGATGTTTCCTGGCTATCATGTGTCAGCTCCATAAATCCAGAAGACCACTAAATGACAGCAAAGGGAAAAAAAAAATCCTTGTGCTTCATGCACTCTAGTCATCCTCTGATTTTTTTCAGCTCAGATACAGCTAATTCTTTTCTTATGGGGAAATTTGGCATGGATAATTTTACTCATGCGTTGGAAATAGGCTCCCACAGTGCAAGAGCTTCAGCAGATGGGGATTTTTGGTCATTTAGCACAAGATGATAATTTGTTGATAATAAATTCCATCACTTTTGGGGGGGGGGGNTAATAAATTCCATCATTTTGGGGGGGGGGGGAATACTCTGTCCTTTTAGGCTTTTTCTGCCCTCGTGGCTGTAGCCATTGCTTCATCCTTTCTGAAAGTATAACTTTAACAAATTATACATATACATCCATACATATGTATATATGTATGTATGTTCGTTCGTTCGTTCGTTCCTTCCTTCCTTCCTTCCTTCCTTCATTTATTCATTCATTCATAAAATCCATTGGCACCTTGTTTGTTCATTCATTCATTCATTCATTCATTCATTCATAAAATCCATTGGCCATCTTGTTCATTCATTCATTCTTTCATTCATAAAATCCATTGGCCACCTTGTTCATTCATTCATTAGTTCATTTGTTCATTAATTAATTCATTCATTCGTTCATTCATTCATAAAATCTATTGGCCATCTTGTTCATTCATATGTTTGTTCATTCATTCATTCATTCATTCATTCATAAAATCCATTGGCCTACCCATCTTACCATAAGATAACTGTGGGTGGCTTACAGAGATAGGAAAATACATCTACATTAAAACGTGAGATTAAAATCAAGGACACATGGGGAGGGTGGGGGTGGAATGGAGAGAAATGGGATCTGTTGTTACGAGATCAACCATCTCCATTGTGCTGATCCCCCACTGGGGCCCCAGACCAACTGGCAGAACCATGTCTTTAGGTCCTTACGAAAAGATAGGAGGGTTGGGGCCAACCTCACATCAGGGAAGCCAGATGTTCCAGAGGTTAGGATCAACAAGGCCTTCTCCTGGGCCCTGCCAGAAAGAATAATTGGGCTGATGAGATCTGTAGCATGCTTCTTTTGCACAAGTGGGACAAGCCAATTCAAGTAGACTCTAATAATTTTAAAATGTAAGTCAAGCAAATTTCTCAAGCTTTCCAGTCCTTGTGGTTATTTGGAACCCCCATAGTTGTGGATTATACATTCTTGGATCCCTTTGAAGAAAAATCAGGACAAAGAAAAGCTATTTTCCTGATTAATGAGTTTTCTAGAAACAAATTATGGGAAACAGTTTCACAATTTTGTGGGACACTGTGACATTTTGTTCTGTATTCCCACTCAAATCAATTTAGGGTAAGGACTGGGGAAAGATATCCAACCCTGTTCTTTGCTTTGGGATTTTGCGGAAAGTATTTTGAAACTTTGTCACAGAAAGTTTGCAATCTGTTAGCAAAAGCAAAATGCACCCCTAACCTTTAAAATTCCTATGATCTCCCTGAGAATAAACAAATCTAATTTAAAAAAAAATAAGAAAAGAAAAATGAGCAGAGTTGTGCACTGCGACTCAGACTTCTTATTTCAAGAACACTCTGGTTTAAATAAAAACATGGCAGGGTCATCAATTCCTCCAAGCTTGAAAAACAGCTCCTTTTTAAGAAGAATGGCTCAGTATTAGCTTGCTATTTGCAAACTATCTTTTCTGAATTTTAAACTCTCATTTTCTGACTTGGGCTTGAAATCTTAATGATGTGTTTTGGTCACAAAATACCTCTCCGTGTTACCAAAGAAACAGTAATCATTGATGAAATATACCAGCAGAAATGGGGTTGGGACGTAGTTTTTGCAAACCAAAGCTAGTTTTCCCTGAAATAAATTTTAACCATGTTTTTGGAAGGTCTGCTTTTTGAAAAATTTTGTAGATGTTTTGCCTCAGCAGACTATAGGATATTTAGTTTATTTTTTTTACATTAGACCCAATTTGATGGAAGCTATAAGACCATTATATATAAAGATTAAAGAAAGCCCTTATGTTAAGATGCAGAAAGACATCTCACCGGTGTGTTTTGCTCTATTTACAACAAATGCAGCTGATGGAAAGATGTGTCAAGATCAGAGAACAGAAATAAATGTGCTTATGGGGAGCTGACTGAGTAGCTTCCAACAATTTTATGGTGCAGCCTTTCTGAGCACCGGTGTACACAAAGGTAGGATGGAAATGGTGTTGATACCACTGATTTCAAGATTGAAAGGTTTTCCTTAAATCCCAGTGTGGGAGAAATGGGGAAAGAGGAAATAGGGACCTTTGTGGCCATAAGCTTATTCCACTATATAAAATGAGAGAGAACCCCACTCTCTACCAGCACTGATGACGTTGACTAGTTTGGTAATCAAATGTCTGCAACAGAACAACCAAGCTTAGAAAGCACCAAGGACCCCACAGTTATTCCACTTCATTAAGCTAACCCAGAAGATCTCTGGGTCCTTAAGTGAGGTTAAAGGTGGACTTTTGTAGCCAGACCAGTGGCTTCTGTTATTCTTAATATTGGAGCAGAACAATTACAACATACAGACAGTTTTGGCCAGCAATAATATACTTGCCTTTCTGATAGCTACCATTTTCCCTTCCATATCACTCTTGGCAAAGGTCTTCAAACTTGGCAAGCTTCAGATTTGTGAACTTCAACTCCCAGAATTCCTGAGCTAATATGATTCAAGGAGGAATTCTGAGAGCTGAAGTCCACAAGTCTTAAAGCTGTCAAGTTTGAAGACCCCTACTCTTGGCAATAAGCATGTTCAGAAATGGCAGCAGCCAGTTCAAGTTTCACCCTAAACGCAGAACAGATTGGGTGAGTGTTCAAATAACATGTGTGTGAACCTGGTGTCTTGTGTTAAACTATCAGTATTGATATAAGCTCATCTTCATAGGAGGCATTGCAATTAAAGGGAAGGATCTTCTGTCAGAATGCTACTTGCTTTGAAGATTGAACATTAAGTGCTCTTTGACTTTCTTGTGGTAGCATCTAATGGGTGCTATGCATGCCATGCTATTAAAGCTGAACTTAACTCCTCAAAGCCCACAAAAAGGGAGCAGTTTTCTCTCTTCTGCACCTCAGGCAAACCAACAAATCAATAAATAGAAAGTACATTGACAGAAGACTAGCCTCATCCAGAAAATTTACCATGCAGCAGTAAGAGTGCATAGTCATTTGTGCAAAATCTAGACAAATAGTACAACATGAGGCAGAACAGCTGTCCAATGACAGAAGGAATCATTTTTCCTGCTATCCAGGCAAAGCCATTGCAGAAGTAGCCAAATGACCATTAGGCATCAAAGATGACTTATGAACCATTAGGCAAATATGTATTTGAGGAAATGCCATGTGGACTAGCTGTTATATGACAAAACAGATCCTGAGATTGTATGCTAAGCTTCACTCATGTAAACATTTGGTTCAACGTGGTTTCTGAGAAACCCTTCACTTCAACAAAGGTTGGGTCGAAGTGTCCTTTCCCATTTCTCAGCAGCATCACTAAACATTTTGCATCACTCACAATGCATGGTTTCTGTGCATACATGTATGTGGGACCTACTTTTCACAGAGCTCTGGTGGCACAGTGGTTAGGATATAGTATTGCATTCTAACTCTGCCCATGGCCTGAGTTCAATCCTGGCAGGCTCAAGATTGGCCCAGGCTCCATCCTTCTGGAGGTCAGTAAAATGAGCAGCCAGATTGTTGGGAGAAATATGCCAACATTATAAATCACCCAGAGAGTGCTGTAAACAAGTATGGTTATATAAGTCTAAGTGCTATTGCTATTGCTCAAGCCAGATCAACCTTGACAACCTCAGTCCTTGTAACTGAGGACCTCTTTGAAGTAGGTCAACAAGATGGGAGTTCAGTGGCTTCATACACCCTCTGGAAATGTTCATCATCTTAACCAGTAAAGTGACTTTCTTCTTTTTGGGAAGCCATTTTATGCTATAACAGAATGCAGTGGTGGTGATGGTGTCTATTTTGACACACACTCATCACATTTCATTTGCAGTGATTTTAAAACCACATCACTGGAAACCTTGATGTTCATCACAGGAAACTGTGGTACAAAACACTCCTATGATCCAAACCCAACTGAACCTCTGATGTTAAGCTCTTATAGAAGATAGAAGATAAAACAATTTAATTGAAAGATTCCTTGGCGACCTTCTAATCTAACTCCCTCCTTCAGCAGGAGACCCTATGCCATTCAAGGCTGTCTAGTTTCTTATTGAAAACCTCCAGTGATGGCATCCACAACTTCCTGAAGTAAATTATTCCACTGAGTAATTGTTCTCACTGTCAGGAAATTTCTTCTTAGTTCTAGGATGGATCTCTCTTTAATAATCTTCCACATGTTGCTTCTTGTCCTGTCCTGAGATGCTTAAGTACAAGGATAATAGAGGAAAGCTGGCAAACATTTGTTCCCCTCCTTGAAATGCAGTTGAAAACATCTGGGTCAACCTGTTGGTCAAGTCAACACTCAGGATCATTTCCCATTCCTTGTAAAAAAATTTACTCAGGCTGCAGAAGTGTCAACATCTGCTCTTGGGAAGTTATGATCTCTTGCAATCATTTATTCTATTAACATCCTAGCACTGTGGGAAACAACCATCCTAAGCAAGAGTAAACTCTTGCTTAAACTCTTCACCTTGCAGTAAAGTTTGCATTTTAGATTCTTGTTCTCTTTCCAGCAGACCTGCTGGGGGAAGGGAGGAGACAGAAGGATTAAATCATCAGTGTTGACACAGCATTCCCATCACCATACAGAAAGTAAGATGCCGGGTTTATTGTAATAGCTTTTGATTTCAAGGCAAGGGAATGCATAATGAATAAAGATTATTTTAAAGGATGGCATGGCATAATGAATTTTTAGAGGGAAAAAAGGACTTGAGAAAGTATTTAAAAATACATGAATTTCATATTTGATTATAAGTCAAGAAGCAGCAAAAAAGATTAAAAAAGAAAGAGAGAGAGGGGGTAAGAGCCAAAAGAGAAAGTGATAAAAATGGCACCAGGCATCAGGCATTCTGTCTTGAATTAATGAGGTTCTTCATAATAGGAAGGGAGTGACATAGTGATTAGTTAATTACTGTGCAGAAACATATAATTAATGTACAACTGAAATTGGTGTACAATGAATTAAACTGCCACATAATGTCGGCTACAAAAATGGAGAAGCAAACCTTGATTGCTGGTGGAAGTTGTTATTACAGCAGCTAAAGTATTGTGATTTTAATAGACTTGCTATCAAACAACATGCTATTTAGCTAGCACAATTGGAATATGACACTGCTAATAGCAATAAATATGCTGGGTAGAAATAATAACATTGGAATGTCATCCTCTTTGGAATGCAAAAAGTCAAAACAGTGTCCTCTTTTGGGGTGGTGCAGAAGAAAATAAAAATGAGAAATCAACTCTGTTTCAACTAGAAGTCTTCCATAAAGGGTAACAGTTGTGGTTATTGATCTGTCAGCCTTCAAAAACCTGGAAAGCTGACAGCCCAGTAGTGGGATTCAAATTTTTTACTATCAGTTCTGTGGGTGTGGCTTGGTGGGCGTGACTTGGTGGATGTGGCAGGGGAAGGTTAGTGCAAAATCCCTATTCCCTCCCCACTCCACCAACCTGATTTCCAGCTCCGTTCTCCTGTGTAGAGCAACAAAAGAAGAGCCAGATGATTAGCTGGGACTCAGGAGGCAGAGAATAGATGGGGGCAGAGGCAGTCAAAAGTGCCATTTGTGGGTTCTCCAAACTGCTCAAATTTCTTCTACTGGTTCTCCAGAACTGGTCAGAACCAGCTGAATACCACCTGTGACAGCCCATGTTCGAGACCCGAGCGCCATGTCCTGTTACATGCATGCAATTGTGAGTAGATAAATGGTATCACTTTGATGTGAAGATAACAGTGTTCCATGCACCTTGATGTATAGTCATGCTGGCTACATTGACCACAAAAATGTCTTTGGAAAATGCTAGCTCCCTCAGCTAAGGAACAGACATAAGCACTGCATCCTAACAATCAGACACGACCAGACAGGGGAGTCCATTATCTTTCCCTCAAAATATTATTATTTTGAGACAAACACAGAGAGAAAACAAGAGAGTTATGATTCTGCTTACTTAACTTTATGAAATGGCAACAGTGTATCTTGTCCTTTTTATAATTTATTATTTTGCTGGAGGATAAAAGCAGTCCAAAACTGGAAATTATGCCAGTAAGAGTAAGTATTTTCTTCTACATGCTGTCTAGAGACAAAGGTTTCTTGATTTACCTGGTAATTGTTTCATACCATTTCTCCCTCTTTCTATGTGTTCCTTTAAAAAGAAAATAAACCAAAAGAGAGAGAAACAGCCAGTGGAGCAAACCTTAGTCCACTGTATGTCCCTTTTAAGGGTTCAGATCCTCACAAGAAATCCAAAAATATTCAGTTTTCTCAGTTACTGAGTTCTTATTAAAGGAAGCAGCTGATCAGATAATATAATACATAGACAAACACCCTCAGGGATCATTAATGTAAATTATATCTGAAAAGACATAGTCAATTATCTATTGAGTGGTCATACCCTAGTGGGCTCAAAATCACCATAATCAACACATTTGAAGTATTACAATTTCATCTGTCATTGTAATTCTAGGAAATAGAAGGAGGCCAACAATGGATCAGAGATAGACAAGGGTTTGTTGTTGTTTTTAATTGTAGAGTGGAGTCAGAGATATGAGAGAATATCATTGACCAATTCCATCCTTCTAGCACCCTCGTTTATCATGTTAATTCAATGTTCTGCTCAGTTAGGTAGGTATGAATGTCACAACTGTTTTTCCTTGCCTCCACCAACTTTGCTGGAAGTTGAATATGAAAGACAATTCTGCATTAAGATTTAAAAGGAAATGAGAGCAAGCATTTTATTTCAAAAATTAAGAAAAATCCTTGGGTTAATAGCCTCTACAAATGTTTGTTTTCAGCTTCCTAAGAAATGTGGGCTTCCAACTTCTTTGGAAGCATCCTGCAAGATCTCTCTGGAGCCAAAATTGAGCCAAAAAAGAAAAGAAATTGTGGACTAGGTGACACAGATTCCATATAAAACAGCACTGCTTAAATGCATTATCCAGCTGTGGTCTTAATTTCATGGTAGTTTCATTTTTTTCTGAACTTCTGCTGTGTTAATCAAGACCTAAAATGAACACCTAACATCAAAAATGTCATCAAAAAAGCACAACAAAGAATGTTCTTTCTGTGCCAACTCAGAAAGCTCAAACTGCCCGGGGAGCTACTGATCCAGTTCTACAGAGGAATTATTGAGTCTGTCATCTGCACCTCTGTCACTGTCTGGTTTGGTTCTGCAACCCAACAGGACAGACACAGACTCCAGAGGATAATTAGGACTGCAGAAAAAACAATTATTACCAACCTGCCTTCCATTGAGGACCTGCATACTGCAGGAGTCAAAAAGAGGGCTGTGACAATATTTACAGACCCCTCACATCCTGGACATAAACTGTTTCCACTCCTACTCTCAAAATGATGCTGTTGAGCACTGCACACCAGAACAACACGACACAAGGACAGTTTTTTCCCAAACACCATCACTCTGTTAAACAAATAATTCCTCAACACTGTCTAACTATTGACAAAGTCTGCACTACTATTACTGTTAATCTTCTCATCACTCCTTATTACCCATCCCCTCCCACTTGTGACTGTATGACTATAACTTTGTTGTTTGTATACTTTACGATTTACTCTATTATTAAGTGTTGTACCTTAAGATTCTTGACAAATGTATCTTTTCTTTTATGTATATTGTGTATATGTATATTATGTATATTGAGGGCATGTGCACCAAGACAAATTCCTTGTGTGGCCAACCACACTTGGCCAATAAAGAATTCTATTCTATTCTATTCTATTCTATTCTATTCCATTTTATTCTGTTCTTTTCTATTCTATTCTATTCCATTCTATGTTCTATTCTATACTATTCTATTCACACTGAGCAGATCTCAAAAAGACAATTCACTTCATTGGAACTCTATTTGGAGTCCTTATTAAGTAAACAGAGCTCCAATTTGATTCAGTGGATAACAAGCCCACTACTGAATGATTGTTACTCATTGAGGCAAGCTGCAACCATTGGCCACAGATTCAGAAGACCAATGCCTGCCTTGATTTTTCAGTATCTGACTTTTAACATTTCCATTAAAAGATATTCCTTATATATACATACTTACAAACATACATACATGCCTATTTTTTTCAAGGTACATTATATGAAATTCAGTAATATTTATTTCTGAGCACATTTGCAGAATGTAATGTTTCTCTATGTTGTTAAGCCCCCCCAAAATTAAGAGCCATAGAAGGTTTATATAGAAATTGAAAGTATTTATGTTCTATTTATGGGTTGAAAAGTGGCCTCTGTATGGCCACTCAGAGAATCCAGATACTAAAGCAGGTGAGGCAAATCTGGAGCCTGAGCCTGTCATTGTTCAGTCACTAAGTCATGTCTGACTCTTCATGATCCCATGGATAATCGCACATCAGGCCCACCTGTACTCTATTGCCTCCCATAGTTCGCCCAAATTCATGTTCCTTGTGTTGATGACACTATATCTACAGTATCCTCTGCTGCCCACTTCTTTTGCCTTCAATAGTTCCCAGCACCAGGATCTTTTCCAAGGACTCTTCTCTTCTTGTTTGATGGCCAAAGTATTTGATCTGCAGCTTCAGATATGTCCTTCCAAAGAACAATCTGGTTTGGTTTCCTTTAGGATTGACTAATTTGATCTCCTTTGCAGCCCAAGGGACTCTCAAGTCTTCTCAAACACCACACTTTGAAAGCATCAATTCTTCAGCACTCAGCCTTCTTTATAATCCAACTCTGAAAATAATACATTACTACTGGGAAAGCTTGATCTAGTGTTATGTCAGCTTCAACCTAGATACCTTTCAGATGTAGAATTTTCCAACCAAACTTGCTATTGCTAAGAATTCATCAACTTGACTGGATTCTTCAAATTATGTTGATAATTCAAATCATATCATGACCCAGGGTGTGGCACAAAGGCATCACAGTCAGGTAATCAATAGGAGTCCCTTTATTAGCTCTAACTTTGCCCCTAATGTCCTGGTTAACTTCTGGCTGGAGAAAAACTCTCGCAGGAACAGCCTTTGACTGCAGAGAATCAAGTCAAAATGTGGTCAAGAAAAACTGTAACTATAAGTCCAAGCAAGGCAAAATGAGGTAATTAGTCCAACAGGGCAGGAGCAAGAATTCCACATGTGAAGGCATGGCAATAACTCCACACAATTGGGAGGATGCCAGGAATACAGATAAGCCATGACAACACAAGATAAACTCACCTTTGCTCCCAGCAGCTGTTGCACTCAGCATGCGTCTCTTTTAAACTCTCATTCCCAGGTGTGGGTGATGAAGGGAATCAGGGCCCTTTCCTCCCCCATAAGCCACGCAACCCACATTGCTTTCTTCCTCTCTGTTCCTCCCTGCATGCTCTAGGATGAACAGGGCGTAGGCCTGGGTCTTCCTCTGAACTCCCTCTCCCTTGTTCTACCTCTCCCCTGCTACCTCTCCCCAGCTGGACTTGCCCTTCCCCAGTTTCCTCCACAGCCAATGGAGTCACACTCTCCTTGTGAACTGTTCATCTTGCTCCTCAGATTCCAACTCCAATAGGGGCATGACAGATTGGTTTATTTCAGGAAGTTGTGCATGTCCCATCACTGGATGTTTTCAAGAAGAAACTGGACAGCCATTTGTCTTGAATGGTATATGGTATCCTGCTCAAGTAGGAAGTTAGACTAGAAGACCTACAAGGAATCTTCCAACTCAATTATTTTATTTTCTACATTCTATAACAGATGAACATCAGAGGTTCAGTTGGGTTTGGATATGAGTCTTTTGTGGCCACAGTTTCCTGTGGTGAACCTTGAGGCTTCCAGTGATGTGGTTTTAAAATCACAACAAATGAAATGTGATGAGTGTGTGTCAAAATTGACAGCATCACACCATTGTGTTCTGCAATCAGCTGTTCGTCTTCCTCCTCGGATTCAGACTCTGACAGGGGCATGACAAATCAGATCTTCAAACATTGGAATGCTTGAATTGTATCTTCCAAGTAAATAACTTTGGAAAGAGAAGAGCATACTGTCAGGCGGAGCTCCATTCAAAATCCAGGAAAGAAATACTTAGACTCTTTAGTTTAGAGAAAAGATACCTTTTATGAGGTGCTGACAAATGTATCCTCAAAAAAGCGAATAAAAAGTGAAAGATAAAAAAAGAAAGTGAGAAGGAAATGAAAAAAAAAAAAAAAAAAGAGAAGAGAAGAACGAGAAAAGAATGAGGATAGAAGGAGAAAAAAAAAAAAAAAAGGGAGAACACCTCCATCAACAAGAAAGTCAGTTACCTCCTGAAGGTGAAAAATAAAAAAAAAGCAAAGCCTTATGTGAACTAGGCAGGACCTGGTTATGTCCGATTATGACAGAGCAGAAGCGGGAATAATCATTCTGCGAGATACTATTTTCGAGCTGCGGTCGGGTTCTCCTGGCGAGACTTGGGGGGGATGGGGAACAAAAAAAAAAAGAAACTATATCACGGCCGAATGTCAGCCTTTCAGGAATCTTCTGTTATTTGCTTTGCAATCTTTTCGACTGCCATCACGCTAACGGGAGGGGGACAAGAGGGGAGATGGAATAAGTTGGGGAAGTGAGCCTGGAGGTGTTACATTCATCTGTTGTATAAAATGGAGGGGGGAGCATACAGCTAGAGTTAGGTTCTTCTTATTTCTCGCTTAGCTTTATCTTCGCTCTCTGCGGCAAAGACTGCAACCCCTGTATCAAAATATGCCAAGTCAACGACCGAGGCCCATCTCATCCTGGATCATGTCACAAACTGTTCTAATTTGAAGCTGTTGCATTTGAACTATTGGGGTGGGAAACAATATCCATCACTTTCTATATGGTGAATTGCGCGCCTAAATTTCTCAGATTCAGAATTCTTGGTTGCTACCCACTTTCACTTTCAGTAAAA
>BHFT01016119.1:0-28311 GCA_004320025.1 Laticauda laticaudata
ATAAAAGCCCAGCAGAATTATTGATGGGCAGAAAATTAAGATCATACCTGGATAGATTACACCCCACATACAGCCCCCAAAAAGCAGCAGACTCCTCTAGCAAGCACCGCACATTCGGAACAGGGGACCTAGTCTACACAAAAAATCTCACGGGGCACCCACTGTGGATATCAGCAAAAATAACCCAAGTAACAGGACCCCGATCATACATCTCTTTTTCCGCAAACACAACAGGTAGGTAGGTAGATAGGTAGGTAGGTACGTAGGAAGGAAGGGAGGAAGGAAGGAAGGAAGGAAGGAAGGAAGGAAGGAAGGAAGGAAGGAAGGAAGGAAATAGATGTGCATCTTCATGCATAACATTGAAGAGAATGGGAATATAAAATGGGATACAACTTCATTTCTTTACCTTCAACTAAAAAAGATCTACTGATTCTCTGTAGCTTCACAGAAGGCTATTTTGAGAAGAGCCAAGACTTCCTACTTTCAGTGTAAGCCTTTTCCTTAAAGCAAAGGAAGTGCAGGAAAGGTGACTGACACCAGGTATTGGCAAATGGGAATCATCCATATTAAAAGGAAGGAAGGGTAAAATTAATCACCAGAGTGAAGTACAGTTCAGGAGTTACCTTCGAAATCTGTTACTCAGAGGCTGAAAGAAAATGTATGGTTTAAATGCAGTGCTAGATGTAGATATGATTACACCAATCAGGAAGTCTCCTGGTTTGTAGGAATTAAAATTCTCTTTCTCTTTTCTCACACTCAATGGGCATTTGGTCATCATTGTGCCACAGAGAAATGGGACACCAGGAGAAGCAGCAGCAGCAGCAGTAATTCAGATATCATGGTAGAGATCTTGTTTCAGTTCTCTGAGACAGGCACCTCTGTCTTTGGCCTCAGAGCTTTCTAAAGCCCATGTCACACTGGCCAATGGATGCAAAAAGGACACAGCGGACGAGCAAAATGTCCCATCCGTTGTTATCCGCTCTCAAAAGGGGCAAAAAAGGCAAAATTTGGCATAACCAGAGCTGGATAATCAACAGCGACGCGGGAGAGAGCAGGGGCGGATGCAAAAGCGGAGCGGAATGGAGGCCAGCAGAATGGAAGCAAGTGGGAGCGGAGGGCGCAACCGCAGGGTCTTACCGGGAGGCTAGCAAACCGCGAACGTGGAACGGATATCACGGGATGCAGATGGACGTACAACGGATGAATGCGGAATGCACAGCAGGCAGTGCACAGCCGTGAAGTGATCCTCTATGACGGGATGCGCTGTCATTAATTGCGCCTATGTGCTGGGGGGTGCATCTGCGTCCAGCCCCTGTGCGGATACAATCGGAAGTCAGTCTCGGAATGCAAGGTCTGCCATTTTAGCGTAGGCGAAAGAACCTCTGCCTCCGGACAAATTGGCTGCTCTTGCCAGCCCTGGCCTCCATGTTCTGCTGCCATCTTGTTGCCAGCCTGGCCTGAACGCCTCCCTGGCCCGGCGTAGTAACGTCTTGCTGCCAGCCTCCCTGCACAGCCTCTGGTGCCCAAGCCTGCCTGAAGGCCTCCCTGCCCAGCCTTGGGCTCAGCCTGCTGTCAAAGTCCTTTGATGCCAGCCGGTCTCCCTGCCAGCTTGGTGCTTGCCGTCCTGGCCAGCCCTTGGGTTTATTCTCTGTGCTTGCAGCCTTCCTGCCAGCTTGGTACCTGCCTGGACGCGCAGCCTTCTGCCAGCCTCTGGTTGCCTGCTCCTACGCATGCAGCCGTTCCTGCCAAGCCTTGGTTGCCCTGCCTCCCTGCAGCCTCGCTGCCAGCTTTGGTCCTGCCAGCCTCCTGCCAGCAGCAACCACCACAACCATGCGGAAGTACAGCAAGCCTCACCATCTGCTGCCAGCCCTGCAAGAGCATACAGGGCTAACCATCCGCCCCCGTCGGCCTGCACTCTCTTGGCTCGTGCCTGGTGCTTCGCTTTCTGCAGCACGGGCTCACTCTTACTGGTGGCTGGGCTTTCTGCTGCTTCTATTCTGGAGGGCTGACTGACAAGCACTCCACACCAGCGCACCTACACAGCACATGACCCTTTACCCTAGGACTGAGCGACCAAGAGGTGTGCCAGGACTCATTTCCGATTATATACGCTTCTTGTTAAAGATAAGTCTAGTATAGATTCACCAGTCACCTTGCTGTCATTTCTGGTTTTTTTAGTAAGATTCTTGTGGGAAAACTTTAGAAATGGTTTATATGCCTTGCCTGCTTGTGGGTATGGGTAAGGATAGCTTTGGTATGTGTTGAGCATACTGTGGGATGGGTAATTAGCTGTGTGATGGGTTAAGGATAGCAGTGGATAGATATAACCTTCCAGTGTGCAAGCAGATAGTGGACTGTATGGTCCATGCACTCCCAGGCGCCACACCTATTGGCCCTTTATTAGTCAATAATAATGTAATACTGTAAATTCCTCATTCCCTATCAATCCTTGTGGAAGGCTACTGCAAAGAATCGCCAATTCTTTCCCCCACCACTATAACCTGCTTTTCATGTTCCATTTTCCTGTGTAGGGCAACAAAAGAAGACCCAGCCAATCAGCTGGGACTCAGGAGGCAGAGAATAGATGGGGGCGGGACCAATCAGAGGTGGGATTTGCCAGTTCTCCAAGCGACTCAAAATCTCTGCTACTGGTTCTCCAGATCTGGTATGCTGCACAGACTCATGACAGAGTACCATGGGACCCTTACACAATATTAAATGTTGAATGAGGAGTCCAGGAACCAAACTCACTCTATATTAGGCCCCCTACCCAAATGTGTTCATTTTGCTATCTCTTCCAGTATCTCATGGAATTGGCTGCTTTCCTTTGTCTTATGGGTCAGGTCCTCCACAGGATCATCTCTTCCTCGAGGCCTAAAGTGGAAGGAGGAACTGGCCTGAAACAGAGAAGTATTACCTGTAACCGTCCAGGTGGAATGTATTTATTTAGCATATGGCATATCATACATGCACTTGCAATACTTATTAATATTTCTCCTAGGTTAAAACCACAGTAAAAAAAAAAGAATCTTATTCAGATACCATGTCTAGGCCATCTCACATTTGAAGCACAGCAACATTTTTTTAAACTATATTTTTATTAATTTTCTTTTTTTACATTGTAAAACATCATGGTAACAACGTTCTTGGCATCTATACAGGATTTTGGTTTAAATATCATAATACATTATATTTCATTTATCTACTACTAAATAAAATCTTTAGCTATACTTACCATTCTTATATCTTTATATAATTTACAAAATTTTATTTTACTTTCTTAAGGATTGTTTCAATTAACATTTTTGTCTCACTTCTTGGTTCTGTTTGTTAACCATTGACACCAATTGTTCCAAACTAAAGAATTCAGAGTCATCTTTTTCTTTCAATTTCATTGTTAGCATATTCATCTCAGCACTTTCTGTTATTTTGTGTATTATTAGTTCTTCATTGGGGGTATTTGGAGTTTTCCATACCTGCGCAAAGGCTATTCTGGTGGCTGTTATAATATGTAACACAAGGTATTTTACTTCTTTCGGTAGTCTTTCTTTAATGATTCCTAATAGGAAAGATTCCTGTCTGAGCTCAATCTGATAGCTAGTGATCTCTTTTAACCAATTTTTAATTTGAATTCGGTATGTCCTGGCCTTGGGGCACATCCACCACTTGTGATAAAATGTACCATCAACTTTTTTGCACTTTCAACATTTGGAACTCTTGTTGGAGCAGATTTTTGCCAATCTCGTTGGAGCTAAATACCATCTATAAAACATTTTATATATGTTTTCTTGAAGCATAGCAGCATTTATGTGAGGGGAAAAATCAGATACTGGACTTTGAATATACCCTCAACCTAAAGCCCAGTCATGATAGGATCTATAGCAGGGGAATCAAACTCAAGGGCCATGGCCTGGATCTCACCTGTGAGATGCTTAGGTCTGGCCCATGGGGCTGCTCTAAAAACAGCCTTCCCAAGCTCTGTTTTTGCTGGAAGAGCATTGCAAGAAGATGTCGCAAGTTTGCCTTACTTCCCATGGTAGGAGCATATGCTGTAACATGAAAGCTTTTTTACTTAAGGCCCGATCCCACTGCACTTACGGATGCAAAGAGGATGTAAAACATTAAAAAAAGCTTGCCATCTGTTGGAAAATGCATTACCATGCTGTACTCATTTGGCATACATGTTCATACGCCTTATCCATCGAGCATCCCGTCCACTGCAATTTCATCCGTGCAAGAAGTTTTTGAAGCTGCACAAAACTTTGTGAACGGATGAACTTTCCACCACGTACGATGTATATCACAGACATATTACGGGCAATACAAACGCTATGTCTGTTATCATCATTAAAACGTTGCTTTAATCGGTCTGCAATCCCTCCGTGGCGCATCCTCAACTACATCCCACGTAGGCTGAACAACGGAAAGAGGGAGGAAACAAAAGGTACACGCAACGTCTACACAGCGTTAGTAGCACAGAATAGAAAGGATGTAAGCAATATGCATCTCGTATATAAAGGATTAAAAATGGACAACCAACGTTTGTATCTGGGATGTATCTGATATCTTTAGGATTGTTTTGCAGGATGTCTAGAGTATGTAGAACGGACACCTGCGGACAACGATATTTTCCATAAAAAGTGGGAGGAAAATCATTCTGGATCGCTGGATGGTGGACCATTAAGTCCCACTATTGCTTGCACTGGAAGTTATCTATCCCACAACTATCTTATTTATCCCCAAGGCATGGCAGAAGGCTTAACTCCATTTTTTTTTTCCAAAAAAAGTTTTTTTCACCAAACCCCAACTTTTATAAAGTAAAAAAAATGAACCAAGTGTCTTAAGCAAAGATAACCTTTATTAACTTTTCTTAGGTAAACTTTTATTGACTTTATTAAATAAGCAAAATGAACAAGTAAAGTGTGTTAAGTGTCTTAGCAAAGATAACCTTTATTAATTTCTTAGGTAAACTTTATGACTTTATTAAATAAAGCAAAATGAACCAAGTAAAAGGCCTGTCACATCTGGCCCAACAGATGCAAAACGTTAACAACGGATCGAGAAAAAATGTTACATCCGTTGTTATCCGCTCTCAAAGGGGCAAAAATTACATAACTGGAGCGGATAACACGGATGGGGGGAGGACAGCAGGGCGGATGGGAAAGACAGAAATGCGGAACGGAAGCCCAGCGGATGAAGCAGCATGGGAGCGGCATGCACATCCGCTACGCTTCGGGGGGCCTCAGCAAAGCGGAGCGGAATGGATACAGCGGATGGCAGAGCGGACGCCGAACGGATGATGCAGATGCACCAGCGGAAGCCTAGGCGGTGCAGCAGCGGAAGCCTAACAGATGCCGAGCGTTAAATCTGCGCATGCAGGGCAGGATGCAACATTGCGTCAGCCCCACAGATATACAGGGAAAGCCAGCTCGGAAGCAGGTCGCGCCATTCAGAAGGAAAGACCTGCTTGCCGGGACGATTGACTGCCATTGCCTGTCCTGCCTGCATTCTGCCTGCAAGCCTTTGCTGCCAGCCTTGCTGCCAGCCAGTCTGGCCTGCCACCTGGGTGCCTGCCGCCTGCCAGCTTGGTGGCTTGCCTCCCTGCCCAGCCCTCCTAGCCAGCCTTAGTGCCAGCCTTGGTGCCTGCCTCCCTGCCAGCCTTCCTGCCAGCGCTTGGTGCCAGCCTTCCTGCCTTGGTGCCTGCCTGCCTGCTGCCAGCCTTGGTGCTTTGACGCCCTGCAACACGACCTGTGCTTTAGCTGCACAGCCTTCCCTAGCCAGCCTTGTGCTGCCTACTGGCCAGCGCCTTACCTGCCACCTTGGTTCTGCCCAGCCTCCCTGCCAAGCCAGCAACCCCACATCCATGCGGAAGCAAGAGATAGCGTTCGGCTCGCCAGCATGTGAGGAGGAGGAGAACGCTCTATGGGCCTAAGAGGCCATCACCACTCCGGCCCCTGGCCCTCACTGTCATTCTGCTCTGGTTCTGGCTGGGGCTCTACAGCATGGGTCGCTCTTCTGGGGGCTGGGTCTTCTGCTGCTGGAGGAGCTGATTACAAGCACTCCAGCAACCAGCCACTTCCACGAGCGCACCTGGACCCTTCACCCCTGAGACTGAGCGACCAAAAGAGAGAGTGCGCAGATGACTCATTTTTTTGTTTTATGCTTCTTGTTAATAAAGTCTATTTTTGATTAAAACACTTGCCTTCAATTTCTTTTTTTTTAATAAAGTCTTGTGGAAACTTTTAAGACATGGTTTAAGCCTTTGCATGCTTGTGGATGGGTTTAAGATACGCAGTGGAGGAAATGGGAGGATACTCTCTCGCGCGCATGGGTAAGTATAGGCAGGAGGGTGGGCGGGATAACCTTTTTGAGGATGTGGCCAGGATATTACACGCTCGCGCGCACTGGCGCCACTGAGGTTCTGATGTGTGAGATGGGCAGCGAATAAGTCTTTTGGGATTGAGGTAAAAATGAGCTCGTGGGATGCGATAACCTCCCAGTTGGCAGGAGCATAGTGGGACTGTATGCACCCTCACAGGTGCACAGACCTAGTGGCCCCCTTTTTAATCATATGAAATTATATTAATCAATCATCACACATGTCAACATATACTACCACAGACTGTCTATATGTAAAGATGCCTCTGTTTCATTCATAAAGGCCCAATACCCAAAATAACTTGGCCGCAATCTCATCCGTGTGATGAGACAGGCTGAAGGAAGCATCCATTTTGGCATCTACCATCCTGTCTTGCCAACTCCAACTGCTCGCAGCTGGGGAGTTGCAGCAGTGTTTCAGGAGGTGTTGCGCTCTTCTCCTTCACGTGAGGCTCTGTTCGGGGGCCTTTGCACATCCTCAGTGTCTATCAAGGTTTCGCCCTTGCCTCATTCACCAAGGCCATGTCCCCATTGCCTTGCTGGAGGTCCACGAGCTGTTCTGCAAACTTGGGTAGCGGGTGGGTATTGAGATTGTGCAGGATGCAGCAAGCTTCCACGATGCTACCATCACAGTCTGTGGGTGAATGCTGCATGTTGGTAGAGAAGTACCTGGAACGCTGTTGGCGCAGGAATGTCAAAGGCGATTCTCCACCACCCGCCTTGCCCTGGACAGCGCTGTAGATTGAAGATCCTCTCTTCACGGGTGGAGGTATTTGGAGGTGTAGGGTTCATGAGGTAAGGTTTGGAGGGAGAGGCGTTCATCTCCTCCACGATGAAGTAAGGGCACATCTTGCGTTGTCGTGGGTCAGGGGGTCTGGGGATCTGGGAAGCCCACGCATGAGGTTGCCGTTTCCAGCCTAACCCTTGACGGTCACTTGCGTTGTAAGTACGCTGGGCATACTGAAGCGACCAATTGCCTGAAGCATCGATGTACATGAAGCTTGGTAGTCAGCATCAACCATCGGCGAAGAAGATGATGCTGAAGAAGCCCTTTTGTAAGTTTTGAAATAAAGTGGACCCTGAGTTGGCTGGTGCTTTTGCAGGCCACGTGCTTGCATCGATGGCTCCACGGTGTGGGGGAAGTTCCACCTCTGATATCACTGCTCTGCATCTTTCTTCCATCCTTCCCTTCAGTGGAGGGGCACTGGAGGAGCTCCTTCCTTGCGATTCTTCGATGATGCTTGCACCACTTTCTCTGACCACATGCTGATGGTGTGTGTGTGGCACCCTCCCGCTCGTACTGCAATGCAGCTGTAGGTGTCCCTGAAGGCAGGTGGTGCAGAGTGAGTGCCAACCTTGAGCCCAGGGTCCAGGCTGGGGCGGAAAGTTTTTGGTGTTTGCCTTGGTCAACCTGGGTGTCAGCCGCTGCACAACTTTGTCAAACATGGCTGGGACAGTACTCATGAAAGTTCTGGGGAATGCCCGAGTGTCTCCGTTCCTGAGCTCCACCACAGCTTGTTGTACAGTCGTCCTCTGCTCTTCTGGCAAACCACTCTTCGTACCGCAGAGGCCTTCTTGGCCACCATCTTTTTCTTTCCAGAAGTAGAGTTCACAGAGCGCTGTAGATGGCTTCGCACTGTTGCAGAACAATGGTGGCTACCAAAAGGACTTTGTTAGATCCAAGGGGACATGACTGGATGCTGTGGAAGAGGAAGAGTAGATGAAGAGCTGCAGAGGGTCTGCACCACAGGCGCTGTTCTGACAGGTGAGATCCATATGTGTTGCTCACCCTTTTTATAGGCCAGTAATACGGTGGGTCGGCCTTTTGCCCTTCCTCTAGGCTCCTCTAGGCATCCTCTAGACATTCCTTAATATCCGAGACTAGGTTCCCCTCTGCGAACGTTTTTTTCAATTTTAACATGCTTTGTTTTCCGTGCTGCATCCGCTCGGGCATCCGTTTGCATCCGTTGCTGCGTCATTTTGCTTTCCCTCCCTTTGCGTCGAGCGGATGCGAGTTGCGCGATGCATAGCAGATGCCAAAGCGGATATAGCGGATGCGTAACGGATTGCAGAAACGGATGCGTAGCAGATGCATAGCGGATGCAGAATGGACGAATTGGATACAAATTTTCCGCGCAAAAAGTGTTTTGAGCAGACCTCAAAAACTTTCTTGAGCGGATGAAACGTCCATAAAACTGGATGCTGGAACGGATTGAGAGGAAGCTAACAGAGGCCAGTGAGTACATCATGTTAACCACGGATGGCAAGCTTTTTTTCTCCGTTTTAATCCTCTTTGCATCCGTGGTGCAGTGTGACAGGGGCTAACGTGTCTTAAGCAAAGATAAACTTAACAAGTACAACTCAGTTCTCTGACACTATTCTCAGTCACTCTGAGTCAGTGTTTCCATGGTCTCAGCTTGTTAAGTTGGGCAGGGACTGTGGAGGTGGCCTGGTGGCTTGAGTGCTGATCCTGAGGACCATTGGGGTGCTTGGCCCTGAAGGAGTAACCAACAGTGGGATGGTGTGTTCGGAAGCTATCGAGAGCTGACTGCAGTCCTGTGAGGTTGAGAGGCCTTCATCAAGACTTTGAGATGTCAGGCCCATACTGATGACAGATTGTCTGTTGAGGGGCTGTGCTGCTGGGTGGAGGAAGGAGAGTTGTAGTGGGGCTGTTCTGTCCCTGCCAGCTGGGTGGAAGGAGTGGCGTCTGGTTGGTGTGCGATGGAAACCTGGGCCTGGACTGGGAAGTTCTGCTTCTGCTGTGGGAAGTCCCTGGTATTCATAAGACCTTGGTAGGTGAGGGGCTGTTGAAAGCCGTGGAAGGGCTTGTGACATGCCTGGTGGAGGACATGCCTGGACTGGGTCGGACCAGCTTCCAGCTGGGCCTTGGAGGTTTGTGCAAAAGTGGCTGCAATCTTCCTGCTTAATCACCTGGCACTGGGCGCTCGGCAGGTCCCTCAGTGGTCTGGCTCCACCGGTAGGTGATGAAGGTGTTCCAGCCTTGAAGGATCGCTTTGACCAGATGAGAGAGAAGTTCCTGTGCTGGTCTTCATAGTGTCCCCTGATCTTCCAAAAGCATATGTGGTCCTGGGCCCTCCAGTCTGCCTCTTCTGCTGCATCACTCCTGGAGCTGGGGTGGGGGTGGGGGTAGGTTGGCCTGGTGGCTGCTGCTTCTTACTCCAATTTGTGACAGCTGGGTGTCAAATCCTCCACGGGATCCTCCACGTCCTCTGGCTATGGGGAGTGCACTGTGGGGGGTCTCTGCCATGGGGCCCTCTGAGACACCTGCCTTGGAAGGGTAGCTGGCTCCTTGGCTGGAAGAGGACTGCTGTCTGTGGGCTGTCTGAGGGAGAGGGTGTCCTCAGAGGGGACTAGTTCTTCCTCGGTGGTATCCCTCACCCTCGCAGGAAACTGCAACTTGGCCCATGATGTACATCTCCCCAGTCAGTGAGACTTGACAGCGGCCTGCCCAGATTTCTTGCAGGTGTCGCTTGCCCATAGCAGGTGTGCATGTGCTTCCACCATCCAGGAGTACTTATCAGTGTTAGCCGTGACCAAAGGCTCTCTGCTTGTCTCTCCAAAGCTGCCTGCTTCTTCTTGGGTGGCGATACAGTCGTTGGTCCTTTCTTCAAGAGATACTCGTTCTCGCCAGCCATCCCCAGCCCCTGACATCCTCAATGACTCCTCGGAACAGTGTACTGCTTCCTCTCTCACCTTCGTCCTTCCCTTGCCTCTTCCTCCCTCGGCAGGAGGGGCTTCAGCAGGGCCTTCAGGGCCTTGAGCAGCAGGGCTTCAGGGGCTTTGAGCAGAAGGGTCTCCAGGCGGGTTTGAGAAGCAGGTGCCAATTCAGGGATTAGCAGCAGGGCCTTCAGGCAGCAGGGAGCTCTTGAAGGGGCTTGAGGGCCTTGGGGTCTGCCACCAGCATGGCAGCAGCAGCAGCAGCAGCAGCTTCAGAGTCAGTGCCAGGGGGTGGTATGCTGGTTCTGGCCTTCTTGCCAGGGCTTAAACAAGTAGGCACGGGCTTCCTCTTCTTGCCTGACTGCCGAACCATGGTGTTCCTGCTTGATGTATGTGGCAGCACGTCTTTCCCCTGTATGCTGACTGCGTGCTGTTGCATTCTTTTATATCCGCGGAGCTGATGCAATTCATACTCCCCGCATGCGCAGTGAACGCTTTGCATCTGATATATAGCCACGCGGCATCCCCTTTGTTTCCTAAAGGTGTCCGTGATGCATCCGATTCACCCGCTATGCATCCGCCCCTTCCGCTATGCATCCACTTTGAAATTCTCCCCTGGAACCCCTTCAGATGTGTCATCTGCTTCCATCTGCTGTAATCCGCTAGGCTTCCTATGAACTTCCGTTTAACATCCCCGCTACATACTACCCACGTCTGTTCTTTTCCGTTCTTTTATGTTCTGTTTATGCAAATTTTCACCCCTTTTTGGAGTGGATGACAACGGATAGAGCCACCCCTGAAATTTTGCTCATCCGCTGTGTCCTTTATGCATTCGTTTTGCATCCATTGGCCAATGAGTCCGGGTCTTTAGGCACTTCTAACATCTGTGCTTCAGACTTTCTGCCCCTCATTGTCAGGATGAAGGAGGGGGGAAAAGACACTCCCAAGTTTTAGTGGCTTCTCTTCTTGCCTCATCTCAAAGCCCTTTTAGCCAACATGAAAGACAATAGTGTTTTTTCCTGTTCTTGTGGCAAGAGCTGATAAAGTGAAGGCACCACTTTGAATTTTGAGCAGAACAAGGCAAAATCAAATGTCTCCAGGATGGAAATGAAATGAAACAATATATTCTATTCTTATTTATTCATTCTGTATGCTGAATGGGTATTAAGGGAATTTGGATTAGAAGAAGAGAAACATGATTCTACATTGTGAAACAAACTTCAATAGCCTTCTCTGTGTAAGCACACTTTATTTTTCAAGTAAATAATTAGGTTGGCTCAGACCTGCAGAAAGAAAGTGGAGGTAGCAAATAACTAACTGGTCAGGTCAAGGAAAAAAAGCTCAACCCATAATAACATGACATGAAAAGAAAAGAAACAAAACACATCACAACTTCATCAACATTAGCAAAAGTTTGTTATCTCTTCTAGAGATTTGATAAAGCAAAATTGTTCTATATGTTATCTTTTAATTTGTTTTAGAAAAAATATGGTTACTGATATTTTATTATTATTATTCCTAAATATGGATTGTGGTAAACACAAAGTAATGATTTAAAAGAAAATGACCTCTTGCACATCTCTAGTATAACTTACTATATCAGTCATAATTGAAAGCTCGAATAATAGACAGGGGTGGGATACGACAGGGTTAACTACCGGTTCGGGATTAACGAGGGTCAGTAATTTATGTTGTGCTTCCCTGCATGCTGGGAGCGTGTGCGCCTGTAAATCATCATCAGCATGCTGTGTGCAGAGAAGCAGTCTTTGAAACAGCCCTCTTTTCCTGCTTTTTTAACTGCGGGGTGTGCCTCATTCGGTAGCTGAAGTTTAAAAATCATGAAACAAAGATCAGGTAAGAGCCCGGGTGGGCAAAAATATCAGCAGACATAGAACCGGTTCTATGTCTGCTACTCTTGAGAGCTACCAGTTTTACAGAGGTGGACAGAACCGGAAGAAACCCACCCTTGATAGAGAATTCTGAGAACATATAACAAATATTTCACTTCCAACTATCCTATTTTATTTTAACAATAATTTGGGTGACAAATAATTTTCAAAATCAAGAGGCCTCATTGTTTTTCAGTATTAGATGCTCCTTAGTGTTCATGTCAGGTCTCAAAATAATGATGTAACATTTGGGGACAAAAATGCAGCCCAGTAAACCCAGGCTGGAGACCAAGATGGAGAAGATCTGCACAGCCACCATGTATTTCCCCTTGGTGCTCAAGTAGGTGGGGACAAAAGAGATCCAAACACTGCAGAAAACTTCATTTGAAAGTCCCTGGGAGTTTTCTGGCAAGAAAAGCCACTATGAGGCAGATGGTAGCCAGAACCCCATGTAGCCAAGGGCAGTGTAGAACATGATAACTGAGCCTCGTTACACTGCAGGATGATCTGTCCTGGTTGGGAATGCAGGTCAGAATGTGGAAATGGGGGAGAGATTCCCAACCATGTAAGGCAGATGCCCGCCTGAATCCCAGAGCAAGACAAGACAATGGAGTTGGCCAGACTTTTCCCCAACCATTTTCTCATCCTGCTACCTGGTTTTGTGGCCAAAAATGCCACACCACCATGATTTGTCTTGGCCAGCAAGGAAGACACGGCAACTGAGGAAAACCACACTGAAGGTGATTTGTTGAAGAAGGCAGGTCATTTTATGGGGCTGACCAATGAATAGAAGGGAGGTCAAAAAGGAAAGCAGGAGAGAGACCAGAAGAATGTAGGTGAGATCCCGGTTGTTGGCTTTGACTATGGGAGTTTCTCGGTATTTCATGAAGATTCCTAGAACTAAGGTGGTGTTTTAGAGAGAAAACCTAAGGCTGTGATTGCCAGGATGAGACCTAACATTTCTTGTAGGAGCAGGCCCTAACATTTCTTTGTAGGACAGGAAAGTCTTAACTTTGGGGATACACTGATCTCGCTTCTGGTTGGAATACTGTTCATCTGGACACTTTTCACAATGGGCTGCATCTGGAAAACATGAATTGCTGTTTATCTAGTGATTCAGTGACATTTTATACCTCATGACCAATTGACTCGAGGCAAAGTGTTTTTTGCTTCTTTTTGGCCTTTTTATAAAGAGAAAAATATTTCTATCATTAGAATCATGAAATTTAAAGGAAAATGATTTATACTGGATATTGACAATTGAATAATACCAAGCATGAACAAAGTAAAAAATGTTTATAGAAAAACATTGCCACCATTCCTTCTCTTTATTTGCCAAGTGCAGAACTGTCTTTCAGGAAACCATACTCCAGGTTTCTAAATTCTTGGCCTCATGTGTGGTGTGTATGATAGCCATTCTTGCTACTTCTATCATACATACTTTAGATATTGTAAATTTTGCCATTACAGCAAATTCTCTAATTTCACCTTTCAATGTGACAATCAAAGACAAAATGTGTCATTCCAATTCTGTCCTAGATTTGTAGAATTATACCTCAAAAGAATATTTGGGATTTCAATTCAGTGTTCGTTTAGGTTTCTTTTTGAATATTCTGATGCATTTCATTCTCTGAATTCTTTTGAGTATGTTTGCATAACTACCACAAATGATAAAATATTCCTTCTTTGTTATAGGATTTCCAACATTTATTTTTCTATGATTCATCTGTTTTATCAATTGTTTATATATTTGTATACTGTCTATAAAACATTTCTCCCTATATTACAACAGAGTGAATTTCCTGGATTCCCTCCCCCTCCAAAGCTGTTCTCATTTTATCATACAGTTGTTTATTTGTTTCATCTCCATGTCCTATTTCAAAAATTATTTATATATGCCTCCTAATAGTTGATCTTGGCTTTGTATATCTATTTCAAATTATTTCCTCTCTTAAGGTTCTTCCATTTGTTTCAATATTACATTTTTGCTGTTTTAGCAATTTCTGAAAATATCTACCATGGTAAAATCCTACTTTTATTGAACACTAAATATTTCTGGGCATTTCTTTCTTTCCCGAGTATAGATGTAGCATACTGGCATAGGAGATTAAATCTTGGTTACTCTATGTGTCTCTAGAATAAAAGGCCGATGCTCCTTTTTTGTCCTTGAGCCACTTACCTTCCTGTGTGGAGATTGTTCCTTCCATGCATGGAGAGCAGTCATAGCAACACACTGGTTTTCCTTCCCTTGTGAGCTTGGTGTATCCTGTGAGGCAACTTTTGGTACACCTAGAAAAAGGGGCTTTCTAAACAGAAAGAATATTATGGAAATCTGCAGAATTCATTTTAAAAATGGAAGTCAATGCAAAGATGGGTTCATGAAAGAAGTTACTTTTAAGATCTTGTCTCAAACATAATGAAAATATTTTTGTTTGGATGATTTCAAGCAGCATATGATCTCAAAGTCCTCTCAATATTCAGCAAATATTAATGGCTCTCCTGTCCAAACATTTTTCGACTTCTGTTTGAAGACCAGTGAAATACTGTGGATAGAGTATATTTAGATTTCAGCAAGGTATTCAACAAAGTAGACCACAACCTATTTCTTATCAGCTAGAAAAATGTGAGATAGACACATCACCAGATCAGAGGTGAAATTCAAAAAATTTTACCACCAGTTCTGTGGGCATGGCTTGGAGGGCATAGCAGGGGAAGGTTATTGCAAAATCCCCATTCCTTCCCCACTCCACTAACCTGCTTTCCAGCTCCATTCTCCTGTGCAGGGCAACCAAAGAAGACCCAGGCAATCAGCTGAGACTCGGGAGACGGAAAATAGGTGGGGGTGGGGCCAGTCAGAGGTGGTATTTCCCGGTTCTCCAAAAAACTCAAAATTTCCACTACCAGTTCTCCAGAATTGGTCAGAACCTGCTGAATACCACCTCTGCACCAGATGGATTTGTAATTGGCTGACAAACCATACTCAAAAGGAGTACAAGTAATGGTACTACATCTATTGTACATGGAAGTACGCGGCTGAAAATGAAATTTGATGTGGAGAAAAGCAAGGTATATTCATGTAGGAAAACTCCTACCTAAGGAAAAATACAGATTAGGTGAAATGGGGCTCAAAAACAGCAACTGTGAGAGGACCTTGGAGTGCTAGTGGATGATCACTTAAGTGTGAGTCAGTGATGTATGGCAGTCGCCAAAAAAGCTAACATAATCCTTGGTTGTACAAACAAAGGCATAGAATCAAAATAATGTGAACTATTAGTTTCAAGTTTGGCGCGCTGGGGAGAAGAGGTGGAGGCAGCTATAAAGCTAACAGGCTTTATTGTTAATTTGTATATCAGCCGTGTCTAGCTGTGAATCAAAACCATGTGAACTATTAGCGCCACTTTATAAAACTTTAGTAAGACCACACCTACAATACTGTATTCAGTTTTGGTCACCTCACTGCAAAAAAGATATTGAGACTTTGGACAAAATGTAGAGAAGAGAATGAAAGGCCTGGGGCCGAAAATTAGCTGAGAGGCACGCATATGCACAGTGCAGGTAAGGGTGGGTTGTGTGCACATGCGCACATATAAAGAACAGTTGCAGGATTTGAGTATGGCTAGTCTACAGAAAAGAAGGACTAAGGATGACATGATAATAATGTTCCAGTATTTAAGGGGCTGCCACAAAGAAAAGATGGTCAACTTATTTTCCAAAGCACCAGAGGGGCAGGACAAGAAACAATGGATGGAAACTAATCAAGTAGAGAAACAACCTAGAATTAAGGAGGAACTTCCTAACAGTGAGGACAATTAACCAGAGGAACAGCCTGCCTTCAGAAATGGGTGCTTCATCACTGGAGGGTTTAAAGAAGAGACTGCACAGCCACCTGTCTGAAATAGTGTACGGCTATGATGGTGAACCTATGGCACGCATGCCACAGGTGGCACGCAGAACCATTTGTGCATGCCAGCGAACCCCAGTCAAAATTTCCTGCAGTGCACATGCACATGCCTCCCAGCTGATTTTTGGCCTGTTTGAGGCCTTTTTCACCCTCCTGGAGGCTCGAGGGAAGCCTCCTCAGCCTTTGGTGGCTGAAAAACTGACCGGTTTCAGAGCTACCGGTATTTCCAGAAAGGCTGCAGAGGCTTCCTTCGAGCCCCCGGGAGGGCGAAAACGGCCTCGCCCAGGCTCCAGAGGCCCTCCGAAGGCTGAAAACAGGCACTTGCAGTATTTGAAGAAGTCCCATTTTTTGACCTCCTGAGGTTGCAGAGGCTTCCCTCGAGCCTCCATGAAGGCAAAAAAGGCATCAAACGAGCCGAAAATTAGCTGAGAGGCACGCATATGCACAGTGCAGGTAAGGGTGGGTTTTGTGCACATGCGCAGGGGGGAAAGGCACATTGTATTGTGGGTGCTAGCACATGTGTGCTTTCGGCACACGACAACAAAAAGGTTCACGATCACTGGTATAGGGTCTCCCCTTTGAGTAGGGGTTTGGACTGAAACATCTCTAAGGTCCCTTTCAGCTCTATTCTGAACTTGTAGTTTGAACAAGCACTGAGTCAGATCTGGTAGAATAAATATCTGCAATTCAGGGTTACACTGTAAGTCCTTGGTGTACTTTGATATGGTTGCTTCCTTGCAGACATTTCACTATCGGACTAGACAATCTCATTTATGCTACCATCAGGAATTTGATCCTATCATCATTGCATTGATAATGTTATCAAGCTAGGGAATAAAATATCTGTAAGCAACCATGCTGATAGAGCATCAAGGATTGTACTGAGGTAAAATCCTCAGGGTCTAAGGGTTTTGTGTGGTTCCTGAGCTTCCTTACAGGAAACAAGCATAGTTGGATTAGCCAAAATGCTTCCCATCCTAACCTAGAACAGTGCTGGCATTTCCATAGTTAGCAGTCCAGGAGACATCTAGGAGAAATAGTAGCATCTCCTTCAATCAGTTTTTTTTTCATTAGCACAGAGCCTCCATCAAGGTGAGGAGACTGATGTCAAGGCTCCGACAATCCACTCCCATTTAAATCATAAGTCTCTAGCCACATATCTCAGAGTTTTTTAAAAAAACAAGATTTATTAGAAGTGAACATGTTGGCGTTACCTGGGAGTAGCCGACTCTGAGACACATCATTCATCTCACCCTTGACCCTGGTCTTCCCCCACCCCTTTGAGTGTATCATAATTCATATTCTCCAATGAGACATATCCATAGCCAAGAGTCATCAGTCATCCTCTCCAGTGATAATCTTGCATGCCAGAAGCTTTGGCCGCCTAACAATTATCTATGAAAATATTTAAGGTATGCATTACACCCCCCACTCCCTTTCTGTTGACAACTCTAAAGCTAAAAGACCAGATAAATATTTTTGAGTTGACAACTGATACTAAAGCAGGCAGATACTGAGGAACGGATGAATAATAATATCCACAAACAGGCACATCTGGTTACCTGGTTAAAAGGAAGTTGGCCATACTCGATGACACTCTTCATCGGTAGAAGAACTTGATATCTCGAAGAGGACTCCTTTTTTTTCAATATTCCCTATTTTCACCCCCAGCAGAAGACGTGTTAGGAAAATACTGCCCGATCCATAAATCGAAGTCAGCAACAGGAATTCCAGCCTCATCCAAATAAAACATCATCCACAGAAAGATTGTAAATCTGGAAATTTCTTAGAAAAGGATGGAGCTGAAAAGACATGGAGACTCACACTTTCCAGGTAAACATTCTCTTTCAGCCCTAAGTCAGAAGTGAAGATATTCAGCTCAGTGCCCGTGTCTGTCTGTGACAGAAAGATTATTTTCATTCTCACTCCGTTTTCTTCCTCCTTCTCTAAATCTCCAGTTCCCTCTCCAGTCTTTCCCCTATTCTTTCTTTCTCTCACATACATAAACACTTATACATAAACTTTCTGTTTCATTATTTTCACGTGCTCTATTTTATGAAAAATTTAATCACCCTTTTATTGACCCATAATCCCTTGTGGGGTGGAGTCTGGGAAACTGAATGGAGCTGAGTGTTTACTGGCCAGATTGCCCTTCCTGTCACCAATGGGGAGTTCATTCAGCAGAAATGTCTGTACCAAAGAGAGAAATATCTGCCTTTACCCAGGAGTCAAAATCACAGCCTCCGGATCTGAGGCATGAGATCCAACTCGTAGGCCATCGCACCACTTGTTTTAAAACCACCTTTTAACGCCAACAATCTCACCATCTTTCTAGGGTTGTTTTCCCACCTCTTGTGTTGAACTCCCATCCTTTTTTAGAAGGGAATCAAAAGTCAGTTTTGCTAATTGGCCTGTATCTTTTGAATAAGGGGCACTCATCACTGGAGTTTTGTTGGCGGGCTAAGAAGATCTCAAACCCGTGCCTGTCCATTCTCCTTGTTCTTGTTTTTTTATCGTTTGGTTTTAAATTTATAATTGTTTTTCTATTATTATTTTACTGTTTGTAAGCCCACCAGAGTTGTCTTATCACTAAGATGGATGGCATATAAATATCATCAATCAATAAATAATATTTATGCCTTTTGGAGTTCTGCAACTTTATCTTCTGTAGTATTTTATGTAACCAACAGTTGATGGTGGGTAGTGAAAGGTTGGGAGAAAGATCAGGGCTCCAGATTCTAAGAGTTACTTGTCAAAGGAGAAAGAAAGATAAAAAAGGATCTTGGGGAGACTGAAAAAATGCAGAAGAAAATTGCCCAAGTTATATGACCAAAAGCAGTAGTGAGAAGCAAGTCAACTGATCTGCTTGGTTTTTAAAAAGAAAAAAAAGACTTGACTATTCCTTGCATGGCAGGACGGGAAACACATCAGACAAAATGTTGAATTTTATGACCTTAAAACCTTTATGATGCTTACTGTTGCATCTGCGTATTTATTTCACAAATGCAGATAGTGCTTAATTAACAACCACAATTTGATCCCAAATTTATGTTGTTAAGTGAGAATTTGTTAAGTGAGTTTTGTCCCATTTTATGAGCTTTCTTTGCCACAGTTGTTAAGTGAATCATTACAATTGATAAATTAGTAAGCTGTTTATTAAGTGAATCTGGCTACTCCATTGGCTTTGCTTTTGAGAAGGTTGCAAAAAGTGATCACCGTGACCCCAGGAACCTTGCAATGGTCTGATGTATGAACCAGTTACCAAGCGACCTTGAAGTTTGATCCCTCTGTTACAGAGTTGCTACAATGGTTGTTACTGTAAAAAACTTGGTCATTAAGTCACTTTTTTCAGTGCCATACTACATCAGACCAATATTGGAATTTAAGAGAGAATTCAATGGCTACCGAGGCATCTTCGTACTTATTTATTTCACAAATATTATGAAACTTTTCTCTCTTCTTTTGAGACAAGGTCTATTCTTACAAGCACCCTGAACCAACATACCCAGTTTAGTCAAGAAGATTTCAGTGACACAATCTGTCTCTTTCTCTTTTAAGCCTCCACTTCTGGTCAGAAAAAGTATTAGATAATAACTGACAGTTGTTACTGGGAATTCCCCCCATCCACCTTTGATCCCTGCTTACCTCTCACATAACATTTAAGAATGGGAAGGAAAACAATAGTGGCATTTTGTAATAAGAAGTCTTACCTGCCATGGCTGTATTATCTGCGGTGCCTGATGGTGCCCAACACGCATCCTCCTCTGACTCCTGTTTGAGGAAAAGGCAGCATGGGGATCCAGGCCACAACCTGGATTGCTTGTGGAAATACTGGAGCCATCCTCAGACAGGATTCTTTCAACCAGAGCCTGGAAGGATTTCCCAGCTCTCTTTTTTCCAGGCATCTCTTCAAAACTTTCTTAGACAAGCAAGGGGATTGAATATGAGCACTGAAATGCTGCCTTCCCAAATTTCCCTGCAGCAGAGTAATGTGATTTAAAATCATAATATTGTGTCCTTTTCTTTGTCTGAGTTGAGAAGGACAATAAAAGATGGTTATGCTTGAGATTAACCAGCTGGTAAAAATAATCTCACACTGATATCTGACAAAGCTGTTGCAATCCATACTTTTTCCCCAAACAGAATTTCACTTTCCTCAATGTTTTCGTATTAACACTGCTAGTACTAGTGTGGTCTGAGATTCCAGTTGAGAAAACAAATATTTTACTTTAGCATCACTAAAATATTGAAGGATGTCTTTTTCCCTCCCTGCTCTAAGGACTGTGGGTAAGATTTCTTGACAAGGCAACACAGATGCCTTTCATTACGGCTGCTGGCACAAAAAGTTTTCTTCTGAACTTTTCTCCACTTTCATTGTCTGGAAGCAGTAGAGCCCAATCCACGTCCATTGGAAATGCAGGGAGCAGCTTGGACAATTGCCGAAGGTGGGGAGGTTCTTGCTTTTGAAGTCACCCGGTAGAAAAAAGGGAAATGGTGTTTCTGCGCTGGAATGTGTGGCTGATGACCCCATAGTTGATCTAAGATGAAATAGAAAGTATGATTGGTTGCTTTGTTTTTAAGAACAAAAATAATTGATTACACATCAGAGCTGTTCCTCCATGGAAGAGAACTTCCTTCTCCCTGTTCTTGCATTTTGAATCTCAATGTCTGATATCACTTACCTGCATTTTCTAAAATTGCCTATTAGCAACTCTGCAAATTATGGGAGGACAAATGCGACACATTTGTTCACATCTTTAGCAGTCCAAAACACAAGGACAAAACACTTGTCAGGATACCAGCCATTGCCCTAATTAAATCATGAGCCTCAAGCCAAGCTTTCAAAAAGTATAAAGAATTTATTAGGAGTGAACATGTTGACACAACTGGTTGAACCGGATTCTATTATGGCAATTCATTGCCACCCTTGACCTTGGTTTCCCCCCCGCCGCGCCTCGTTGGGTGCAATCATAATTCATATTCTCCAACGAAACATGTTCATAGCCAAGATGTCATCAATCACGTTCTCCAATTAGAGATTTTGCATGACAGAAATCTCCGTCCTTTAGTTACAATCTTTGCAAGATAAGAATGTAATACATTTTCGGTTCAAAGAGCTGCAATGCTCTTTCAAATTTCTTTCCCCTCCCCTCTTTCTGTTTCATGGACAATTCTAAAACAGGCATAGAGATGTTTTATGAATTGACATTACTATTATAAAACCAGCTCAGCTGTACATCCTCCTCAGTAATGCCCTGGGGATGATGGAATGATGTGTGAACTCAGCAGAGAAAAGAAAGTTGCATTGGATGTGGGTTGTTTTTTTTGTCTTTCTGTACAAATAGGGTAACAAAAAAACCCTTAATGTCAGTCCTTGACATTTTCTTTCAATTTGTTTGAAATTAAGATTGAAAAAGATGTCCTTTCTCTCCCAAAATCCATGTGACTGGAAGACAGCGAGAGACAGAAGAAGGATTGGAAAAAGACATTGAAAATTTCATGTGCAGGATGATTAAGAGGGAGCATTTCACTTGAACTATAAATGAAGGTTTGTTCAGCTTCAAAAAAGATATCAGAATTATTTGAATGCCTGATACCATTTCAGGACTTCTTCAAGCTCCATTGCCTCACTAATTTTATTTATTATACGACTATTTGGGGCTATTTGAAGAGTGAAATTAGCTTTTCATTCATACCTGTGGGGTTTTGTAGATGCTCAGCATGGTGGAAATTTGAGTAAAGAGATCAGAATCAGTCCCCTCAAGCAGAGGCAACAGATTATTTTGTCTTCCACAACTGTAGTTTGGGACATTCTCCTGCCCCGTAGAAAGCAAGTCCAGCATAGCCTCATATGTCATCCTTGCATTGAAAAAGTTCTCATAGATGCTGTAGCCCAGGGTGAGGTTTGGTAACAGCTTTTGATTTTCATTGATCTCATGAATGGCAAAGAAGAAAGGTAGGATGTGCCAGAAGCTCATGCTCTGTGTACTGCAAGACAAGAGACTTCAGTTGGTTTTCATCTTGATGTGGCGGTTTCATCTTCAGTTAATATAATCACATCCCATTTCCTGAAGCTATTCCTTTATGACATTTATAACTAATCAATTGGATTGTTGTCTTTATGAATCAAGTCTGGAAACTGGACAATCCAACAATCTGAAATTAGTTTTGAAATGCATCACCCTCTTCTCATTATGGAATGCATCACCCTGAATGCATCACCATATATCTCCAATGCTGTAGCCCAGGGTGATGTTTGGTAGCAGTTTGGGATGTTGGTTGATCTCATGAACAAGGCCGTCTTAGCAGCATTATGGACCCAAGGCAAAGCACCATACTGGAGCCCCTATGACAACTAAGCCATACAGTTGCTATATTTATATGATACAAGATGCATTGAAGGGTTAACCTACACAGATTAGTATCGGGCCCCTATTATTAAAGCATATAAAGTTTTAATGTTCCTATCAATGATGTGAAATAGTAAGCATTTCATCTTGCAATAGTTCTGTTGTTCCATGTTATCAGTTTTAATTATTAGTTACCTCCCTCACAATAAAAAGTAAGTTGGGAGATAGCATTCCTGCTGCAGAAAGCAAAATGCCAGTCTTAGGTCCTTTTCAGATCCATAAGCCTTCTGAAAGCTAACAGGTGAGGAACATGACTACATGCCCAGGAAAGGAAAGATTTGTGTGTGTGTGAGTATGAGTGTGTGTGCATGCATGCGTGTGAGAGAAAGGGGGAAAGGGAGATAGAAAGAAAGTCAGGCACACCTTTTTCTTTATGCCAATGAACAGGGGAAAACGTGACAGAGATCAGCTACCAGAAAGTGGAAACCATCACTAATTAAAGGAAGACAGTGGAAAGGATAAAATTAATCACTAGTGTTAAGTTCATATCAGGAATTACCTTAAAAATCTGGGTTTTGGAGGCATAAAGAAGACGTATGGTAAAAATGCAGCGCTAGACGTGGATATGATTCCACTAATCAGAAAATCTCCCGGCTTGTAGTAATTAAATTTGTGTTTGTCTTCTTTTTGCACATTTAATGAACATTTGGTCATCAGCATACTACATGGAAAATGGGACAACAGAAGAAAAAGAAGAAGCAGTATTTCAGACACCATAATGAAAATCTTCTGTAATTCTCCAATACAGGCACCTCTGTCTTTATTTTGAGGGAAATCTGAGGGGAAGCACAGTTCTCTTGCCAAATGACACAGATACACTGACTTGATCAAGCAAGATGAAATGTGGTCTGGCACTTTAAAAGGACAGCATTAAAATTCTGACCTGTTCAGTGTGCCTACCAGAGCTTCAGATTTTTATAAAAATGACTAAATATTTGTGAAATCTGTTGATGGGGGTTATTAAATATTCCTACCTTGGTTTCAAAATAACCTTGGGTGAGAGAAGTCCTCTAGGCTTTCGTGGAAGATGAAGTAATCATTGTGATTTTTTATAATTATACAGGGGATTTGGGAATCACAGTTAATTCTATGTATGACTTCAGTTGCAAGTGTGCCTGATCGGAAAAAAAAACTTTGCCTGATTTATGGATGTAGTTCCAATTTAATCATCAAAATAAGAACCCACAAAACTTTTTATTCCTATTATTCAAGAAACTTATTCTGGAGGAAGAAGAATATCTGGTCCAGTGGTGGGATTCAAAAGTTCCACCACCAGTTCTGTGGGCATGGTTTGGTGGGTGTGGCTTCAGGTGTGGGATCACGTGACTCGCACGACTCACTTGTGTGCCAAATGCGTTCTTTGCACATGCGTTAAACAGTTAAAAACTAAGCTGCTGAGCCTCTCAGCTGTTTAGCACAGCAATCCGCTGTGCTGCACCAAACAGCTGAGAGGTTAAAAGGCACCTAGGAGCAGGGGCAGGCAGGCGGGCCCAAATGCAGGGTGTCAGAAAGACTTGGAATAAACCGGTTATCTGCCAACTGATCTTCGGTGCTACCGGTACGCCTGAACCGGTAGAATACCACCATTGATTATATCTAATACCACCATCCTGTTATATCTGGGTTTCATGTTGAGTCATAGCACAGAGAAAACACTGATCATGCTTGTGAATTAACTCTGATGGACCTTCTAATGAGCAAAGTCAATGAGGAAATCAGATTCAACAATGATTTTACAATTCTGACAAAATGGGGCAAAATTCATAAAACAATTGTCTCAATCAGCAACATAAATTTTAGGCTTTGTTGTGGTTGTAAGTTGAGGACCCTAAGCCAATTGAGAAGGTGTGGAATAAATTTTCCCCTTCCAAAAATCTATCAGGTTCCTCTACTGAGTCAAATCCTTGTGATTTGCAAGTACAGAGCCCCAAGGAAAGTCTCTGCCACATTTCTCCCTGTGTGAAGTCCCACACAACTGACTCAAGGAAACTGAGAATAATGTTGCTTCCCATATTCTAAACTTTGTAATTAAATGGCGAAGTTAGCACTGCAACTCAGATATCTTTGGGAAAGAAGTTTTGAAAATATGCCTTAATAAATTGAGCAGATTTTTAACAGACCAGTTTTTTGGGATTGATATGAAAGAGTAGCACACACTCCTTATTTTTGAATTTTTTTTATTTTTACAACAAAAACGACAAATAAAAACCATCTTTCAATTATACATATACTGTATCTTGTGCACATATTAATATTTGTATACATTTCTCATTGATTTTGCATTCACATTATATTCTAGTCCACATTATATATCACATCATTATTACATTGTCATTGGATTTTTTTTCAGTTTCAACTGTCTTGAAGGCAAATCCCATCAATACTAAATTATATTCATATTGTAATATATTCAAAAATAATCAGTAATAAAGTATTATTATTTCTATATCCTTTAATTTCTTACTCTACTTTCTAACCAAACAACCATAGAATAAATCCCAAATCTTATAATATCTTTCTTCTTGCTCTCTAATTGCTAATGTCAATCTACTTACCGTGTTTCTCCAAAACAATATGACCCCCCCAATAGGAAGTCCAGCATGCCTGAAAGCATAAAATAGGCATAAAATCAAATAAGCCCCTCCCCTCAAATTAAGGCCTATATTATACTGTGAAATAGGGGGGAATGGCAGGGGGGCTCAGCTCGGAGGAGGATGCGGCGCAGGCCGAGTGAGCACCGATGCCCATGCGCTGCTACCGTTTGGAGCAGCCAGGTGTTTGGAGATGCGTGGGGATGGGGACAGGCTGGGAGAGGGTGGAAAGGACGGGCAGCTTCGGGCTGTCTCCACCAGACCCATCAGCCAGGGAAGCAGCACTACTGTCGCCTCGCCTCCCTGTCGTCGTGGATGGGTGGGGTATCATTGCCTCGGGCAGCCTCTCCCAGTGCCCCTTCAGGTTCGGGCTTTGAGGGACTGGGAAGGAAGCCAAGCTCAGGTCGGACTAGCTCTTTTGGTTCAGGTGGGTGCGCAACTACGGCTCGCTCTCCCAGCTCTGCCCAGCCGCATGGCTCTGGCGGGATAGAGCAGAGGGTCTGGTGGGGAGGTGCTTGCTGCCTTGGCGAGAACTCTGCCACCAGGCAGGAGGGCACACCTGTCAGCTGTGCTGGCACCTCAGGTGGAGCTCTTCGTGCTCTGCCCAGTGCCAGGCAGGGATGGCGACTGGGCATTTCTCCCGGGGTGGCCGATCCTGCACTGCAGGCCCCGGAGATTCACCTCCCCACGTGGGGTTGGGCTGCCCTCTCGGGCAGGGGAGGCATCAATTTTTAAAAGAACTGGCTTTGCTTCGAAGGCAAAGGGAAGGCAGCGACAGGAGCGCCTGAAGCCGTGTGTCTCCGCCGGGCTCCGTTTGCAGGGAGGAGCCCTGGCTGGCTGCGAATGGCTGTGCCAAATGCCAAGGTGTTGCTCTAAATGCCACGGCAGCACGGGGAGAACGTAAAGCAACATAGGAAGGTCTCCCGATACGAAGTGCCCCACCAACGCCAAGATCAACATGCAAGCTGTCACCAACCGCCCATCCAAGGATGCAAGGAGGGGGGGAATTAATCACCCCTGAAAAGACGGCCTAGCCATTTTATCGGGGTCTAAAAAAGTAAGGCGGCAGCCTCATTTTGTGAGAAACACGATATTTTGCACATTCTATTATTTTCTTAATTACTTCCTCCTCCATCCACATTTTTTTCATTTTTCCAATTTGTGGCAAATACAATTCTAGCTGCTGTTAATACATTAATAATCAGATATGTTATTTCTTTACTGTATCTTTCAGGAAAAATCCCCAATAAAAATATCTTGGGCTTTAAGTCTATGTGTTGTTTTATCATTTTTTCCAACCACATGTGTATTTTAGTCCAATATCTTTTAGCTTCTGTGCATATCCACCACATATGGTAATATGATCCAGGTATCTGATGACACTTCCAGCATTTCACTGATTTATCTCTAAACATCTTTGCTAATCTTGCCGGGGGTAAGTGCCACCTGAAAAACATCTTAAACAAATTCTCTTTATAGAGAATTTTATCACACTTTCCTGATGGAAATGAGCTGGTCTCCTTTCTCTCCTAATGCAAAAGGCAATTCTTCCAAATGTTCTGCTTAATTCAAAACAACATGTACTTGAATTAGGGCCTTCATATCAGCACCCAATATTTTTACATTAACAATAAGGAGAGTCTAGATCACGGGTATCAAACTCGATCACATCACAGGCCGGATTGTGACATATCACAACATTTTTTTTGCCTTTGAAGAGCTGGGGTGCATGTGGCCTGCACACCAAGTATCTGGCCCCATGGGCCACCAGTTTGCCTGGCTCTAGATCGTCTGCAGAAAAGAGCTAAAGGGAATGAAAAAATGATATTCCCATGAACAAATAACTAAATAACTAAATCAAAGGTGATAATTGTTCAACTATAGGAGCTTAACAATATGAAATGAAATATGACAAAATAACTCACATGGAACCATCATCATCAAAAAATCAGGACAGAGCTGGATGGGACCTTGGAGGTCATCTACTCCAACCCCCTGCCCAAGCATTTCCAACAAATGGTAGTCCAATTTCTTATTGAAAGTCTCAAGTTATGAAGNATCTTGTCTTCTGGTGCTTTGGAAAATAAGTTGGCAGCCTTGTCTTTGTGGCAGTCCCTCAAATACTTGAATACCACGATCATGTCCCCCTAGTCCTTCTTTTCTCTAGATTAGCCAAACCCGAATTCTACAAACTGTTCTTCATATGTTTTTGTCTCCAGGCCCTTAATCATCTTAGGTGCTCTTCTTTCTATTTTTTTCCAAAATCTCAACATCTTTTTTTGTAATGCGGCAACCAAAACTGGATGCAGTATTCCAAGTGTGGCCTTGCTAAATTTTCATAAAGTGGTATTAATACTTCATGTGATTTTGATTACATGCCTCTGTTTATGCAAAACAGGTTTATATTAGCTTATTTGGCTGCTGACACACACTACTGGTTCATATTTAAGATCCCTCTCAAAGTTACTGATTTTGAGCCAGGTACAAGTCTGTATTTGTAATTTTGGTTTTTCTTGCTTAAAACCTTGCTTTTCTCCACATTAAATTTTATTTTGTAGGATTGGGTCCATTATTCAAGTCTGTCAATATCCTTTTGGATTCCAAACTTGTCTTCCGAGGGGTTGGCAGCTTTCTGTCATCTGCAAATGTGATGAGTTCTCCTTTTGTTCCATCTAAATCTTTTATGAAAATCTTGAAGAGAACTGGGCCTAAGATGGAACCTTGTCATAAACCATTGCTTACTTCCCTCCATGTAGATGTCATACCATTAAGGCCTATTCATGGAGTATGGTTTGTCAGCCAATCTGTTGCTTATGTTGTCTGCCTCATATTTTTCTAGCTTATCAAGAAGTAGCTTGTGGTCTACTTTGTCAAATGCCTTATTGAAATCTAAGTATATTATGTCCACAGCCTTTCACTGATCTGCTAATTTAATCACTTTGCTTGTGGAAGAAACATCAATAACTGTCCTTATACTATTTTTTGATAGTAATATTAATCACATGGGAGAAAGAAATAATTTTTAGAACAAATAACAAAGGATTTGCAATGGCTTATTTTATCCTAGCAACAATCGGGATAAAAAATAACTGCCAAAATCAAGAACTCTAATTTATTTTATCATTAGATGCTCCTTCATATTCATGTCAGGTCTCAGAATGATGATGTAACATTTGGGAATGAAGATGCAGCCGAGTAAGCCCAGGCTGGAGGTCAGCATGGAGAAGATCTGCATGGCCACCATGTATTTCCCTTTGGTGCTCAGGTAGGTGGGGACAAAAGAAACCCAAACACTGCAGAACAGCAGCATGCTGAAGGTGATCAACTTGGCTTCATTAAAGGTTGCAGGCAATTTTTGAGCTAGGAAAGCCACCAAGAATCAGACGGCAGCCAGGAAGCCCAAGTAGCCAAGGGCAGAATAGAACATGGTGACTGAACCTTCATTGCATTGCAGGAGGATCTGT